>CM042663.1:36773501-36938320 GCA_023638005.1 Forsythia suspensa | reverse complement strand
TTAGAATATAGAAGAATCGGATATATATCATATAAATTTAATATACATCATTATCAAGTAATAGAATATATTTTTATTTCATTTTATTTGTTTTTACTAATTAGTACAAATATATTATAACTTAAAATTGTTATAATAAATTTATACTAAATAAAAAGAAAATTGGTAGTAATATATTATTAAACAATTATTATATTATTACATTCATGTAAATCAATTATGAAAATAAATTATATTCAAAATTTGTTATAATAATTAATTTAATTATGATTAGTTTATGTATAAACCTCACATATCCAATTTTAAGATTCACGAGTTGATTAAAACATAACATGACAAAAAAATTAAAAATAAAACAATTTAAGTGGAGTAGATATTTTAACTACAAAAGTACACAAAAAAATTACAGATATGCATTATTGAAGGTGACTTCGAGTAATCTCGACAAACCAAAAATCATTTTATCGAAGTTACTCGATTAAAATTGACACATAAAATCAATCTATTCACATAAATTATATAAAAATGTTATTTAACCCATCATTTATTACAATAAACAAAAGTTAATATATATAATATAAATTTAATATATATCATACATTAATACAATATATTAATACTTTTTATTTCTTAGCAAGTACTATAAGATATTATACAAAAATAACTATAATGAATTTATAGTATAATGAAAAGATTTTTTGTATCAATATATTATTAATTAATTACACATTATTATAATCATTTAGTAATTATAATCAATTTATTATAACAATTTTATATGAAATAAAATGTTTTTATAAATTATTTTAAATGCATCGACATATATATTTATAAGTTTTTTCAAAATATGAATACAAATTTTGCTATAAAGAATATTACAATAGGTCTAATAAATAAAAAATAAAATTATAGTAATATTTCTATCACTATGTTTTTATTTTTTAAAATCAAATATAACATATCATCTCAATTTAAATAATATAAAATTATTCTAGATGATAGCTTTTAAGATTCACGAAGTTATGAAAAAAATAACACAGACAACATTAAAAAATAAAAATTTAAGTATTATTACATAATGTAGATAAAAACTAGAAGAAACAACACAAAGACGATTGTTTTTATCGACAAATTCTTGTAAATTCTTATATAAATCTATTCAATACCTTCAAAGAACTCGACAAACTCAAAATCGATTTGCCGAGTTACTTGACAAACAAACGTAAGTAAAAAATGTTTATTAATTTGTTTTGTTGTTTATTAATTTGTTTTGTTTTGTTTTTATTAAACTAAACTAAGAGAACATATTTTATTTT
This sequence comes from Forsythia suspensa, assembly GCA_023638005.1. Taxonomy (NCBI): domain Eukaryota; kingdom Viridiplantae; phylum Streptophyta; class Magnoliopsida; order Lamiales; family Oleaceae; genus Forsythia; species Forsythia suspensa. Next base: position 36,937,004 of record CM042663.1, on the reverse strand, counting down.
TATTTTATTTCTTTACCCATTAGTATAACATATTATAACTAAAAAGCTGTTATAACAAATTTATAGGAAAACATAAGAAATCATTGTAAAATATTATTAATACATTATTATATTATTATAATAATGTAGTATTCTTTATAAATTTAGTATAAGAATATTACAATTAGTACAATACATTAAAATAAATATTATAACACATTTTCATACACTATGTTTTTATTTTTGAAAATATCAAATATAACATATTATCTGAATTTAAAATAATATAAAATTATGTTATATGATAGCTTTTAAGATCCACGAGTTAGTTAAAAAATAACATGAGAAAATTAACAAATACAAAAATATTAAGTGTATTACATAATGTAAATAAAAAAAATAAAATAACAAATACAATAGATAGATTATTGAAATTACTCGAGTCACCGACAAACCTAAAACCATGTTTGTCGAAAGTTACTCACGCAAATCTGTAATACAAAATAAATATAACACACAATAAAATTAATTCAGTATTAATATATTATTAATTCATTACTACATTATTATAATAACTTAGTAATTATAATAAATTTTTATAATAAATTTATATTAAATAAATTTTTAATAATTTATTATAAAATGTATTATGTATGGATTTATAAGTCTTTTTTTAAATATGAATATAAATTTTGTTATAGAGAATATTAGATGTTTTTATTTTTTAAAAATCAACTATAATATAATATCTTAATTTAAAATAATGTAAAATTATTTTATATAATAGCTATTTTATTAAAATATTTTATATAAAGTTATAGCATATGATTGCCTAATTTATAACAAAATTTATATTCATTTTTATCAAAATTAATTTTTATTTAGTTATTTTCTATTGTAATTATTATTATAATATTGATTGCTAAAATAAAACAATATATAATACATCGCATTACTTGATTACAATATATATTTTATTTTACTATATTCTAATAATTGATTAATGAAATAAAACTATGTGTATTTATTTGACTTATTCTAATATTCTTTATAACAAAATTTATATTCATATTTATGAAAAACTTATAAATAAATATCCAATACATTTATTTAATAATTTATATAACATTTATTTATAAATTTTGTTATATAAAAATATTATAATAAGTCTAATAAACAAAAAAAAAAAAAAAAGCATGACACATTTTACTACAATGTGTTTTTTTTTTTTGGAACACACTAAATATAATATATTATTTCACTTTTATCAAATATTATTCATGGAATGTATCGATTTATTGTATTAGATTGAAGTTATTTCGAAAGAACTCGATAAACTTAAGAGCAAGTTTTCGAGTTCCTCGATTAAAAATGGGACATGAAATGAATCTATTAAATACCTTAAGAACTCGACAAACTCAAAATCGAAGTTATCCAAGTTACTCAAATAACAAAACCGAGTAAAAATGTTTATTATTTGTTTCGCTTTGTTTTTATTAAAATGAAGTAAGAGAATATATTTTCTTTTTATTTTTTATTTTTACTCATTAGTATAACATATTATAACTTAAAAGCTGTATATAACAAATTTATAGGAACAAAAAATAAATCTATAGTAAAATATTATTAATAAATTATTATATTACTATAATAATATAACACATTTTTACTACAATGTTTTTTAATTTTTGAAAAAAATAAATATAATATATTATTTCACTTTAAAATAATATATAATTATTTTATATAATCGCTATTTTATTATAATATATTATATCAACTTGTAGCATATCAAATATTAGTCATGCAACATACTGATTCAGTGTATTGCATTCTTCAACTTACTCAAGTAACTCGATAAACCTTAGAGCAACTTTGTCGGCTTATTGGATTAAAAATGGGACACGAAATAAATCTATTAATACCTTAAGGAACTCGACAAACTCAAAATCGACGGTTGCGAAGTTCCTTCACAAACAAAATTAAGTAAAAATGTTTATTAATTTGTTTTGTTTTTTATTAATTTGTTTTGTTTTGTTTTTTATTAAAATAAACTAAGAGAATTTTTTTTTTTTTATTTTCATTTCTTTACCCATTAGTATAACATATTATAACTAAAAAGCTGTTACAACAAATTTATAGGAAAAAAAAAATGCATTGTAAAATATTATTAATTAATTCTTATATTATTATAATAATGTAATATTTAACATAAATTTAGTATAAGAATTTCATATTAACTAGATTTCATTTTGAATTATGAAAATAAATTTTAGTAAAATTTATTAAAATAATGAATTTTATTATAATGATTTTATGTAGGAACTTCATCAATCCAATTTTGAGGTTCACGACTTCGTTAAAAAATAACATTAAACAACTAAAACATAAAGAAATTTAAGTGGCCTACATATTTTAAAATAAAAAAGGAAAAAACAAAATCAAAATTATGCATTATTGAAATGACTCGAGTAACTCGATAAGGTAAAATCTTGTTTGTCGAAGTTTCGACTTCAAATATCACACTAAATGAATCTATTCAATAGGTAAAGCAACTCGATAAACTGAAAATCGAAAAAATTATTTCATATAAATTTGTTACAAAAAATAATTATACTTACTAAATTATTATAAAAATTTAGTAATTCATTAATAATATATTAATGCAAAATTAATTTTATTGTGTATTACATTATATATAAATAAAAAAGAAAAGAAAATAATGAAAATTTTAAATTTCATTGGCTTGTCCAAGAACTCAAGGAAATTGATTTTCATTCGCTAAATTACTTCAAATTTCACGGGATTCTCCAAAAGTATACCACAAAATAACAATGAAGAATTATTTAGATGTATTAAATAATTTAAATAGTAAAGTAGCAAGAGATAATAAAATGTTAAATTTGATTCATTGATCGAGTAACTCAACCAAATCGATTTTCGTTTATCGATTTGCTTCACCTATTGAATAGATTGATTTCGGTGACATTTTAATCGAGTAACTCGAAACAAACATGTTTTTGCTCTCGTCGAGCTACTCGAGTAACTCCAACAATCCATATTCGGATTTTTTTGTTTATGCTCCATTTATCAACTAAATTAGAAAAGTCAAATTTTATATTGACGACATCCTTCAAGAACAACATTACAACATAAAATTAAACAAAATAGTTAGTATATTAAATAATTTAAATAAATAAAAACAAAGATAATGAAACATGTGTGTTCAATATATCAAATAACTTGATTTAAAATAATTGTACATTTCTCGTGTTACTCACGTCATTACAATATTAAATCTTTTGTATTTGTTACTTTACTTTTTTAATTTATATTATGTAATACACTTAATATTTTGTATTTTTAATTTTGTCACATTATTTTTTAACCAACTCATGAATCTCAATTTTGGATTTGTTTAATTACAAAATATATTAATCATTATAAAAGAAAATGTAACATATTCTATTAATACTTATAAATATTTGTAAACAAATAGTGTATTACTACACAAATAATTTTATTATGCTCTAAATTTATTACAATAATATTTTTTATAATGTATTATAGTAAGTATTAGGATAAAATAAAATAGTTGTTTTTTTATAATATGTTACAATAATTGTAAAACTAAAATAAAACATATTATATTGTATTAATTGATTAGGATATATATTAAATTTATATAATATATATCTTATTTTACTATATTTGAATGCACGAATTTATATAAGAATTGATTAATAATACATAACTAGAGAATTGCCTTTTTTTTTTCCTTGTAGAAATTTATTATAACAATCTTTACTTATAATATGTTATACTAATTGGTAAAATAAAATAAAATAAAATCAAATATATTCTATTACTTGATTATGATATGTATTAAATTTATATGATATATATTTTATTAGACTTATTGTAATATTCTTTTTAACAAAATTTATATTCATATTTGTGAAAAAACTTATAAATAAATATATATTACATTTTATAATAATTTATAAAAACATTTATTTCGTATAAAAATATTATAGTAAATTCATTATAATTACTAAATTATTACAATAATGCAGTAATTAATTATTAATATATTAATACAAAAATAATTTTATTATACTATAAAATAATTATAATTAATTTTTTAATATGTTATAGTAGTTGCTAAAATAAAAAAAAATATTAGCATATTGTATTAATGCATTATCATATATATTAAATTTATATTGTATATATTCTTTTTCACTCTATTCTAATAAATGATAGGCTAAATAAAATTTGTTATATACTTTACTTATGAAATTACTCCATAAATCCAAATTTGAGCCTTACGCAGGTTTTCTTCAACAATACTACGCAAATAACAATGAAGAATTATTTAAGTGTACTAATAATTTATACAATAAACCAACAAAGGATAATGAAAATGTTAAATTTAAAATAATATATAATTATTTTACTTGATAAATGGAGCATACACAAAAAATTAAATATATGCATTATTGGAGTTATCGAGTAACTTCGACAAACCTAAAATCATGTTTGTCGAGTTACTCGATTAAAAATCTCAAATATAAACAATCTATCCAATAGCTAAACCAACTCGATAAACTCAAATTCGAGTTCGTTGACTTATTCGATGAATCAATGAAAACAAATTTTGTATTAATATAAAATTTCTCTTATTAGAATATAGAAGAATCGGATATATATCATATAAATTTAATATACATCATTATATTATTACATTCATGTAGTTTTTAAAATAAATTTATTATAAGAATTTCACATTAAATAGATATCATTCGAATTATGAAAATAAATTATAGTAAAATTTGTTATAATAATTAATTTAATTATGATTAGTTTATGTATAAACCTCACATATCCAATTTTAAGATTCACGAGTTGGTTAAAACATAACATGAAAAAAATTAAAGATAAAACAATTTAAGTGGAGTACATATTTTAACTACAAAAGTACACAAAAAATTACAGATATGCATTGTTGAAGGTACTGAAAGTAACTCGACAAACCCAAACTCATTTCATCGAAGTTACTCGATTAAAATTGACACACAAAATCAATCTATTCAATAATTGAAGCAACTCAATAAAGCGAAAATCGAGTTTATAAATTTAACATTCTTATTATCTTGTGGCACTTTATTATTTAAATTATTTACTAACTTGGTTTAATTCTTCATTCTTATTTACGGTATTATTTTGAAGAACCTTGTGAGGCTCAAATTAGGATATGTCGAAGTAACTTCATACATAAATTATATAAAAAATGTTATTTAACCTATCATTTATTACAATCTGATCAAAAAGAATATATATAATATAAATTTAATATATATCATAGTACATTAATACAATATATTAATAATTTATTTATTTTAGCAAGTACTATAAGATATTATACAAAAATAACTATAATGAATTTATAGTATAATAAAAAGATTTTTGTATCAATATATTATTAATTAATTACTACATTATTATAATTATTTAGTAATTATAATCAATTTATTATAACAATTTTATATGAAACAAATGTTTTATAAATTATTTTAAAATGTACTGCATATATATTTAAAAGCTTTTTCAAAAATAGGAATACAAATTTTGCTATAAAGAATATTACAATATGTCTAATAAATAAAAATAAATATTATAGTACATATTTACTTCACTTTGTTTTTATTTTTTAAAAAATCAAATATAACATATCATCTCAATTTGAAATAATATAAAATTATTCTAGATGATAGCTTTTAAGATTCACGAATTGGTTAAAAAATAACATGACAACATTAAAAAATAAAAAAATTTTAGGTATATTACATAATATAGATAAAAAAAATTAAAGCAACAAATACAAAAGATGTATTGTTGCAATTACTCGAGTAACTCGACAAACCTAAAAGCACGTTTGTCGAGTTACTCGACTAAAAATGGGCCACGAAATAAATCTATTCAATACCTAACTCGACAAACTCAAAATCGATTTACCCGAGTTACTTGACAAACAAAAGTAAGTAAAAATGTTTATTAATTTGTTTTGTTGTTTATTAATTTGTTTTGTTTTGTTTTTTATTAAAATAAACTAAGAGAACATATTTTATTTTTATTTTTATTTCTTTACCCATTAGTATAACATATTATAACTAAAAAACTGTTATAATAAATTTATAGGAAAACATAAGAAATCTGTTGTAAAATATTATTAATTCATTATTATATTATTATAATAATGTAGTATTTAACATAAATTTAGTATAAGAATACTACAATTAGTACAATAAATGAAAATAAATATTATAACACATTTTTCGTACACTATGTTTTTATTTTTGAAAATATCAAATATAACATATTATCTGAATTTAAAATAATATAAAATTATGTTATATCATAGCTTTTAAGATCCGCGAGTTAGTTAAAAAATAACATGAGAAAATTAACAAATACAAAAATATTAAGTGTATTACATAATGTAAATAAAAAAAAATAAAGTAACAAATACAATAGATAGATTGTTGAAATTACTCGAGTAACTCGACAAACCTAAAACTATGTTTGTCGAGTTACTCGATGCAAAAATGTAATACAAAATAAATATAACACACAATAAAATTAATTTCAGATTAATATATTATTAATTCATTACTACATTATTACAATAATTTAGTAATTATAATCAATTTTTATAATAAATTTATATTAAATAAATTTTTAATAATTTATTATAAAATGTATTATGTATGTATGTATAAGTCTTTTTTTAAATATGAATATAAATTTTGTTATAGAGAATATTAGAATAAGTGTAATAAATAAAAATCAATATTATAACACATTGTTACTACAATATGTTTTTATTTTTTAAAAAATCAAATATAATATAATATCTTAATTTAAAATAATGTAAAATTATTTTATATATTAGCTATTTTATTAAAATATTTTATATGAAGTTATAGCATATCATTGCCTAATTTATAACAAAATTTATATTCATTTTTATAAAATTAATTCTTATTTAGTTAATTTTCTATTGTAATTATTATTATAATATTAATTGCTAAAATAAAACAATATATAATACACTGCATTACTTGATTACAATATATATTTTATTTTACTATATTCTAATAATTGATTAATGAAATAAAACTATGTGTATTTATTTGACTTATTCTAATATTCTTTATAACAAAATTTATATTCATATTTATGAAAAAACTAATAAATAAATATCCAATACATTTATTTAATAATTTATATAGCATTTATTTATAAATTTTGTTATAAAAAATATTATAATAAGTCTAATAAACAAAAAAAAAAGCATGACACATTTTTACGACAATGTGTTTTTTTTTTGTGAACACACTAAATATAATATATTATTTCACTTTTATCAAATATTATTCATGGAACGTACTGATTTATTGTATTGCATTCTTGAAGTTACTCGAGTAACTCGATAAACTTAAGAGCAAGTTTTTCGAGTTACTCGATTAAAAATAGGACACGAAATGAATCTATTAAATACCTTAAGCAACTCGACAAACTCAAAATCGAGTTATCCAAGTTACTCGACAAACAAAAGTAAGTAAAAATGTTTATTAATTTGTTTTCTTTTGTTTTTTATTAAAATGAAGTGAGAGAATATATTTTCTTTTTATTTTATGTTTTACTCATTAGTATAACATATTATAACTTAAAAACTGTTATAACAAATTTATAGGAACAAAAAATAAATCTATAGTAAAATATTATTAATAAATTATTATATTATTATAATAATATAACACATTTTTACTACAATGTTTTTAAATTTTTGAAAAAACTAAATATAAAATCGCTATTTTATTATAATATATTATATGAACTTGTAGCATATCAAATATTATTCATGCAACATACTGATTCAGTGTATTGCATTCTTCAACTTACTCAAGTAACTCGATAAACCTTAGAGCAAGTTTGTCGACTTACTGGATTAAAAATGGGACACGAGATAAATCTATTAAATACCTTAAGCAACTCGACAAAGTCAAAATCGATTTGTTGCGAGGAGTTACTTCACAAACACAAGTAAGTAAAAATGTTTAGTAATTTGTTTTGTTTTTTATTAATTTGTTTTGTTTTGTTTTTAATTAAAAAAAACTAAGAGAATTTTTTTTTTTTTTTATTTTCATTTCGTTACCCATTAGTATAACATATTATAACTAAAAAACTGTTATAACAAATTTATAGAAAAAAAAAAGAAATCTGTTGTAAAATATTATTAATTAATTCTTATATTATTATAATAATGTAATATTTAACATAAATTTAGTATAAGAATTTCATATTAACTAGATTTCATTTTGAATTATGAAAATAAATTTTAGTAAAATTTATTAAAATAATGAATTTTATTATAATGATTTTATGTAGGAACTTCATCAATCCAATTTTGAGGTTCACGACTTCGTTAAAAAATAACATTAAACAACTAAAACATAAAGAAATTTAAGTGGCCTACATATTTTTAATAAAAAAAGGAAAAAACAAAATCAAAATTATGCATTATTGAAATGACTCGAGTAACTCGATAAGGCCAAAATCTTGTTTGTCGAGTTACTCGAATTCAAATATCACACGAAATGAATCTATTCAATAGGTAAAGCAACTCGATAAACTGAAAATCGAAAAAATTATTTCATATAAATTTGTTATAAAAAATTAATTATACTTACTAAATTATTATAAAAATTTAGTAATTCATTAATAATATATTAATACAAAAATAATTTTATTGTGTATTACATTATATAAATAAAAAAAGAAAAGAAAATAATGAAAATTTTAAATTTCATTGGCTTGTCCAGTAACTCAAGGAAATTGATTTTCATTCTGCCAAATTACTTCAGCCTCACGGGATTCTCCAAAAAGTATACCACAAAATAACAATGAAGAATTATTTAGATGTATTAAATAATTTAAATAGTAAAGTAGCAAGAGATAATAAAATGTTAAATTTGATTCATTGATCGAGTAACTCAATCAAATCGATTTTCAGTTTATCGAGTTGCTTCAGCTATTGAATAGATTGATTTGGTGACATTTTTAATCGAGTAACTTTCGACAAACATGTTTTTTGCTCACGTCGAGCTACTCGAGTAACTCCAACAATCCATATTCTCGGATTTTTTGTTTATGCTCCATTTATCAACTAAATTATAAAAGTCAAATTTTATATTGACGACATCCTTCAAGAACAACATTACAACATAAAAATTAAACAAAATATTTAGTATATTAAATAATTTAAATAAATAAAAACGAAGATAATGAAACATGTGTGTTCAATAAATCGAGTAACTTGATTTAAAATAATTGTACATTTCTCGTGTTACTCACGTCATTACAATATTAAATCTTTTGTATTTGTTACTTTACTTTTTTTAATTTATATTATGTAATACACTTAATATTTTTGTATTTTTTAATTTTGTCACATTATTTTTTAACCAACTCATGAATCTCAATTTTGGATTTGTCAAATTACAAAATATATTAATCATTATATTTTGTAATACACTTAATAATATTATATTTTATTAGACTTATTGTAATATTCTTTTTAACAAAATTTATATTCATATTTGTGAAAAAACTTATAAATAAATATATAGTACATTTTATAATAATTTATAAAAACATTTATTTCATATAAAAATATTATAGTAAATTCATTATAATTACTAAATTATTACAATAATGCAATAATTAATTAATAATATATTAATACAAAAATAATTTTATTATACTATAAAAGAATTATAATTAATTTTTTTTAATATATTATAGTAGTTGCTAAAATAAAAAAAAACTATTAGCATATTGTATTAATGCATTATCATATATATTAAATTTATATTGTATATATTCTTTTCACTCTATTCTAATAAATGATAGGCTAAATAAAATTTGTTATATACTTTACTTATGAAATTACTCCATAAATCCAAATTTGAGCCCCACAGTCTTCTTCAACAATACTACTGCAAATAACAATGAAGAATTATTTAAGTGTACTAATAATTTATACAATAAACCAACAAAGGATAATGAAAATGTTAAATTTAAAATAATATATAATTATTTTACTTGATAAATGGAGCATACACAAAAAAATTAAATATATGCATTATTGGAGTTACTCGAGTAACTCGACAAACCTAAAATCATGTTTGTCGAGTTACTCGATTAAAAATCTCAGATATAAACAATCTATCCAATAGCTAAACCAACTCGATAAACTGAAATTCGAGTTCGTTGACTTATTCGATGAATCAATGAAACAAATTTTGTATTAATATAAAATTTCTCTTATTAGAATATAGAAGAATCGGATATATATCATATAAATTTAATATACATCATTATATTATTACATTCATGTAGTTTTTAAAATAAATTTATTATAAGAATTTCACATTAAATAGATATCATTCTGAATTATGAAAATAAATTATAGTAAAAATTTGTTATAATAATTAATTTAATTATGATTAGTTTATGTATAAACCTCACATATCCAACTTTAAGATTCACGAGTTGTTTAAAACATAACATGAAAAAAATTAAAGATAAAACAATTTAAGTGGAGTACATATTTTAACTACAAAAAGTACACAAAAAAATTACAGATATGCATTGTTGAAGGTACTCGAGTAACTCGACAAACCCAAACTCATTTCATCGAGTTACTCGATTAAAATTGACACATAAAATCAATCTATTCAATAATTGAAGCAACTCGATAAACTGAAAATCGAGTTTATAAATTTAACATTCTTATTATCTTGTGGCACTTTATTATTTAAATTATTTACTAAGTTGGCTTAATTCTTCATTCTTATTTCTGGTATTATTTTCGAAGAACCTTGTGAGGCTCAAATTAGGATATGTCGAGTAACTTCATACATAAATTATATACAAAATGTTATTTAACCTATCATTTATTACAATACAGTCAAAAAGAATATATATAATATAAATTTAATACATATCATAGTACATTAATACAATATATTAATAATTTATTTATTTTAGCAAGTACTATAAGATATTATACAAAAATAACTATAATGAATTTATAGTATAATAAAAGATTTTTGTATCAATATATTATTAATTAATTACTACATTATTATAATCATTTAGTAATTATAATCAATTTATTATAACAATTTTATATGAAATAAATGTTTTATAAATTATTTTAAAATGTAATCGCATATATATTTATAAGTTTTTTCAAAAATAGGAATACAAATTTTGCTATAAAGAATATTACAATAAGTCTAATAAATAAAATAAATATTATAGTACATTTTACTTCACTTTGTTTTTATTTTTAAAAATCAAATATAACATATCATCTCAATTTGAAATAATATAAAATTATTCTAGATGATAGCTTTTTAAGATTCACGAGTTGGTTAAAAAATAACATGACAACATTAAAAATAAAAATTTTTAAGTATATTACATAATGTAGATTAAAAAAACTAAAGCAACAAATACAAAAGATATATTGTTGCAATTACTCGAGTAACTCGACAAACCTAAAAGCACGTTTGTCGAGTTACTCGACTAAAAATGGGCCACGAAATAAATCTATTCAATACCTTGAAAGAACTCGACAAACTCAAAATCGATTTATTCCGAGTTACTTGACAAACAAAAGTAAGTAAAAATGTTTATTAATTTGTTTTGTTTTGTTTTTATTAAAATAAACTAAGAGAACATATTTTATTTTTATTTTTATTTCTTTACCCATTGGTATAACTTATTATAACTAAAAATTGTTATAACAATTTTATAGGAAAACATAAGAAATCTGTTGTAAAATATTATTAATTCATTATTATATTATTATAATAATGTAGTATTTAACATAAATTTAGTATAAGAATATTACAATTAGTACAATAAATGAAAATAAATATTATAACACATTTTTCAGTACACTATGTTTTTATTTTGAAAATACCAAATATAACATATTATCTCGAATTTAAAATAATATAAAATTATGTTATATGATAGCTTTTAAGATCCACGAGTTAGTTAAAAATAACATGAGAAAATTAACAAATACAAAAATATTAAGTGTATTACATAATGTAAAAAAAAAAAATAAAGTAACAAATACAATAGATAGATTGTTGAAATTATCGAGTAACTCGACAAACCTAAAACTATGTTTGTCGAGTTACTCGATGCAAAAAATATAATACAAAATAAATATAACACACAATAAAATTAATTCTTTATTAATATATTATTAATTCATTACTACATTATTACAATAATTTAGTAATTATAATCAATTTTTTATAATAAATTTATATTAAATAAATTTTTTAATAATTTATTATAAAATGTATTATGTATGTATTTATAAGTCTTTTTTTAAATATGAATATAAATTTTGTTATAGAGAATATTAGAATAAGCGTAATAAATAAAAATCAATATTATAACACATTGTTACTACAATATGTTTTTATTTTTAAAAAAATCAAATATAATATAATATCTTAATTTAAAATAATGTAAAATTATTTTATATAATAGCTATTTTATTAAAATATTTTATATGAAGTTATAGCATATGATTGCCTAATTTATAACAAAATTTATATTCAATTTTATCAAAATTAATTCTTATTTAGTTAATTTTCTATTGAAATTATTATTATAATATTAATTGCTAAAATAAAACAATATATAATACACTGCATTACTTGATTACAATATATATTTTATTTTACTATATTCTAATAATTGATTAATGAAATAAAACTATGTGTATTTATTTGACTTATTCTAATATTCTTTATAAAAAAATTTATATTCATATTTATGAAAAAACTTATAAATAAATATCCAATACATTTATTTAATAATTTATATAGCATTTATTTATAAATTTTGTTATAAAAAATATTATAATAAGTCTAATAAACAAAAAAAAAAAAAGCATGACACATTTTTACGACAATGTGTTTTTTTTTGTGAACACACTAAATATAATATATTATTTCACTTTTATCAAATATTATTCATGGAACGTACTGATTTATTGTATTACATTCTTGAAGTTACTCGAGTAACTCGATAAACTTAAGAGCAAGTTTTTCGAGTTACTCGATTAAAAATAGGACACGAAATGAATCTATTAAATACCTTAAGCAACTCGACAAACTCAAAATCGAGTTATCCAAGTTACTCGACAAACAAAAGTAAGTAAAAATGTTTATCAATTTGTTTTCTTTTGTTTTTTATTAAAATGAAGTGAGAGAATATATTTTCTTTTTATTTTTATGTTTTTACTCATTAGTATAACATATTATAACTTAAAAACTGTTATAACAAATTTATAGGAACAAAAAATAAATCTATAGTAAAATATTATTAAAAAATTATTATATTATTATAATAATATAACACATTTTTACTACAATGTTTTTTAATATTTGAAAAAACTAAATATAATATATTATTTCACTTTAAAATAATATATAATTATTTTATATAATCGCTATTTTATTATAATATATTATATGAACTTGTAGCATATCAAATATTATTCATGCAACATACTGATTCAATGTATTGCATTCTTCAACTTACTCAAGTAACTCGATAAACCTTAGAGCAAGTTTGTCGACTTACTGGATTAAAAATGGGACACGAAATAAATCTATTAAATACCTTAAGCAACTCGACAAACTCAAAATCGATTTGCCCGAGTTCCTTCACAAACAAAATAAGTTGACACGTGTCAACATCCCAATGGCTTATATAGTCAGTGGGAAAAGAAACCACAAATTTAGAGTATCTAGAATTATTACTGAGTCATGAATGAGCCAGCTTAATAATTCCTTCAATCTCTTGACTCGGTGAATCAAAAATATTCCAAAAACCCTGTCTCTTTATCCTCCAACAATTTTTAAATCAGCACACACAATACATATTTTTTTTCTTCTTCGTCTAGAAAAAAGCAAAACGGCACCAATTTAAACTCAAAATTTTATAGTAAAATAAAACTTTCCTACATAAACTAATAAACTTGCTCAAAGAATGAAAAAAAATAAACATATGTTTCACTATGTATAATATCAACCCTTAAGTACAATGAACAAAATAAAAATGACAAAACAATTCTTATTCCATTACACAAACATCGAATCTATTCATTCCGTTGATTCGGGACAAAATAAAATTCATTGTAAAAGAAATCTATTACAAGCTTTCCTCTATACAAATTTATCTTCTCCAATTCAACAGCATCAATAGGTATTCCAGCCAGAAGACACTCAACATATTTGATAACAAATATGCCACTATCACTGCAAATATGATTAAAAACCTTGTGAGTATATATAAATATGATTATAAGTACAAACAGTTATTCTAATACCTCACCTATATCGAATAGGCGTGGTATGTCAACATATGACTTCCTATAATATTCAAGTGGTGAATCATCTTTTTCCCAAGGGTCCGCTTGCTCAAGAACCACATATTTTTGAATAATATCCGAATGATATGTATAGCAGAACAACATATCGATACAAGGCGCTTCATCATAAAAATGGTAATTATTATCATAGACCGTAAGCCTCCAACCCAATAGATCAACATAAAAAAGGACCCAATGTTTGTCATCAATAATATCTCGCACGAAGATATGATCATAATTTTTCCAATTTTACCAAAACTTTTAGGAATCAAACCATTTGCATATCTTTCCATAGAACCATGGTAAGAAACGGAATTTTCCGCATCAATTGTCTGTAGAATCCAAAATTTTTGAACCAATGGCTCGAACAAGTAATCCAAATCCACTGTCAAGTATCCCATATCTTGATGAGAATATATCTCTAAAATTTGCTGTTCTTTTTCTAACCAAATGCATCGCATTATCCATATCCTATAAAAAATATTTCTCTTTAAAATATATTTTAATACCTCACAATAGACATGACAGATAAACAAATAGAAATTACATATACCTCAACTGCCAGTATATATTCAGGATTCCCAATATATTCAAGCTTCTGCTTTGTCAGTTTAATCCCACCACTACCACCACGCAATCGAACAGCATCTCTATAATAGTAAAATTATGATAAATACCATAAAACCATAATATATATATAACAAATAAACAAATACAAAATTAAAACTTACTGATCCTTTGATTTATGCATCCATTGAAGAAATTCAACTTGTCTTTCCTCATCAATGTCACACAATATAGGAATGTCAATTGAAGACACACTTTCCTTCTTCTTCTCATCTTTATCATCTGCTCTTTGTTTCACGGGAGAGGTCCAATCTGCTTTCATTTGTATGACTTCCTACAATAGCGTGCTTTTTCCGCAATTTCCCTTCAACATATCTTCAATCTTCAAGGTAGAACTTTCAATCTTTGAACAAAGATCTTCACGTAAACTGCCAATCATGTTACTATGTTCAACCTCAAAAGCCACCAATTTAGTATCAATATATTCTTGCATCTCCTTTTTTTTTGATCAAAATATTTTTCACTATTCCTAGATATGGATGATTCCATCTGATTCAAAGAGGACATCAAATCATCCCTTGTGCTTCCTAATTGTTCATCAAAGTATGAACGTTGAGCATCAACCACATTACGAATTTGATTATCAATATAATCCCGTTGTTCATCTCTAAAATTACCCAATTGATAATCAAAATAATCTCTTTGTTCATCTCTTATACTACCCAACTGATCACCAATATATACTCTTTGATCATCAAATAATGATTGTACAAACTGATTGGTAGCATAATAATCGTTATGCTCATATTCATAACCTTGCTCCCCTTCAGCCTCATAACCTTGGTCCCCTTGATCCTCATAACCTTGCGCCCCTTCATTGTCATAACCTTCTTCTCCTTCATCTACATATCGTAAAGGCCAGTTATTTACAGGTTCTTCCACAACTATATATGGAGACCAGCCCTCATGTTCACCAACATCTTCTGCCCCCACTTGTTCAATTTCTTGATTACCTTCAAATAACTCTTCAACCCCATGCACAATATTTCCATGCACTTCTACAACATCTGGACCAAGCTGCATTTTGAGGCTCAAATGGTTCTATTCCTTGCCCAATTTCATCATTTTCTCCAACCCCATGCAAAAATTTTCAACAACGACATCAACTCGTACATCTCCTACATCCTCTATCAACACCATCGTGTATAGATATGGTTGTTCTATCTCTTCTGCAGTTGGTTCAAGTATTGGCAAAACATGCATCTACAAAAAATAGAATTAAAAAAACATCACTTTCATAACTATCAAATATTTCTTGTACATAACAAAATTTTTTTTAACGCACCTCAGTTGATTCAAAAAAGACATCCAACTCTTTTTTCCCAACACGATGTTGTGCATCCCAATTTACAATACGTGGAAACGTATCATTGACTTTTTGAGCAAATCTTTCACCAACTTCACGGCATATCTCATAAATCCATATCTATACAAAAAAGAACCAAAACTAGGTCATGATCAACACAATATATTTATGACACATTAAATAAAAATTAAAAAAAATTCAAATATTTACCTGAAACACAAGAGGGCAACCATATATGGTATATTTTGCAAACCTTGACCCTACTATCAATACACTTTAATGCACGTCTCTCCCAAGAAGTCAATAGAGAACGAAGAAGCGTGAAATATGAATGTCGGCCCCATGGATATTCATAACAAACATCCAAGTTGTCTACTAAAGACAATGTCTCTATATTTATTTTCTTTCGCTCCATAGGCCTAATAACTCCTTCGATTAATAATGCCAACCCTAACTTATACTTATCTTCCTCGTTATCACAATTAATAAAAACATTTTCGAGCTCATTTAGGGATATATATGCAAAATTATTGAACCACCTTCTACGAATTCTATGCCTCGCCAAAGCTCTTATTGTACTAAGACTATCATCATTATTATGGCACAACAATCCTGCTATCAAACAATACTCCTGCATTCCAAATCTACATAACTGCCCTTCTATTTTAAACCAAACCTCATTTCCCTTATTCGTATGTACAGTATTCAACAAAAATTCATGTACCAACTTCCCACTAAACTGACATCTCCTACCATGAAAATATTCAAAGTCATAAAACAACTATTCCTAAATTTTTGAAGCTGGTCCTCATTATAATTTTCTATTATAACATCAACATATGTGAAATTACTAATTTGAGTAATGACTCCACCAAATCTGCGATTCTCGCTCACCACGTACTCAACATCCATATCTGAAAAAGATTTATCATCATACTTATCAGCCAACTTCTACCATAGATATAAAAATAAACTACATAGTGTACACATATTAGACTACAACAACTTATAAAACAATCATTTGTATATATATAATTACATTCATGCATTAAATAACATAAAACATTATTCATATTTCATATTATCATACACAATTAAAATATATTAATAGAATTAATTACTGTATTAAAAAAATTGATGTGCTAAATAATATCGCATATTAAATGTCCCATCCATTTAAAATCTAAAATAAAATGTACTGAGACACCAAAATTTTTAATTCTAAAACAAACAAATTTTTTGATCATATAATTTCACATCGTAATTATAATAAATATATATGCCAACCTCTACCACTAATATAAAAATAAAATACATAAACTAGATACAAATAATATATACAATGATCTCTATATATATAACTATATCTACACGTTAATTAACATAAAATATAATTCACATTTTATAGCTTCATACAAAATAAACATACATACCTTATAATGATAATGTTATGATGTGATAAAAAATAAATATCGCCCAAATTATACTTTTTTTGCAAAACAAAACTGTGCCTCCTTCAAACCTCCACAAACTCAAACAAAGATAATTGTTTGCCCAACAATGACGGTGAAACTAAACTTCGCCGTTTAAGACAGATTGAGTGGCCCATTAAATGACAATGAATGCTTTTCCACTTACACGTGTCCAACATAAAAAATAGGGTTTTGTACCTTTTTGACTTTTAAGTCATTTCTGTTTTATTTTAGATTTTCTACATAAACTTATTTTATGTATATTTAAATATAAAATACGTGAAAGAACAATTTTGTATATACTTCGTTTATTAAGTGACTAAACAAATACAAATTTCACATTAACCAGCTTCTCATATCAAAACATTACAACATACAAATTAAACAACATAGCCAGTATTTTAATTAATTTAAATCAATAAATATTAAAATAATCAAACATATGCATTTCAATACTTTATTAAGTAACTTTGGAAACTTCATTTTAATTTTCTCGAGTTACACTATCAAATAAACAACGAGTTCTTGTACGTGAATAATATTAGCGAATCTATAAGTACATATAATATCTCATAATACAGTACATATCATATAAAGAAATAATATATTATTTTAACTTAAAATAATAAATTATTTTTCATTTTATCAAATATAAAAACACAGTGCGATAAAAATTTGTTATAACAATAAAAACTTATTTAAATGTATTACATAATTTAAAACAAAATGGATAACAAAATAATTACAATTTAAAATTTCATTCGTTGACCAACTAACCCGAGGAACCCAATTTCCAATTTCTCGAGTTACTTGAACTGTGAATAGATTCATTTTATACCACATTTTTCATTGACTAACTCGACAAACCTCAAATCATTTTTCTCGAGTTACTCAATGAAAAATATGGTATAACTCACAACAAAATTTATATTAACATTTATCAAAAAAAAACTAAAACAAATATCTAATAAATTATCCATAATTTCTAACTTTTGGTTTTCTTTTGTTATTTAAAATATATAATATATTTATAATTTTTGTAATAAATATTACTATAAATTATGTTAAAATTTTTATTATAATTATTAGTTTAATAAAAAAAATTAATTCTCGTAATACAATTTCACAGAAATGTTATAGCAAAAAAATTCATTATTATAGCACATTCTTACTACAATTTCTTTTCATAATTTATGACAAAATCTATATAATATCAATTTCTTATAATAAATTCGTTCTAATCATTATATTATTATACTAATTTAATCTTTCATTAGTAATACATAACTATAAAATTGCTTTTGTTATTGTCCAAATTTACTATAACAATTTTTAATTATAATATGTTATACTAATTGCTCAGATAAAATAAAATAAAAGATATTGTATTCATCAATGATCATATACATTGAATATATATGATATATATTCTGTTTTATTCTGTTCTAATAAATCATACATTACATAAAAATTTTTATACACTTTCTCTATCAAGTGACTCGACAAATCCAAATTTCAACCTCACGGCTTTCTTGAAAAATAACACCACAAAATCAAAATAAATAATTATTTGAATGTATTACATAGTTTAAATAATAAAGGAATACAAAATAATAAAAATATTAAATTTCATTAGTTCACCGAGTCAGTCAACCAACTCGATTTCCAATTTATCGAGCTGCTACACCTATCAATTTAGTATCACATCTATAATCAAAGAACTCGGCAAACATGCTTCCAAATTTGTCGGGTTACTCGAGTTACTTCAAAAGTGCATGTTTTTAATTTTTTGGGTCTATTTTTTTTATTTAAAATATACACCACAATTAATTTTTTTTATTTTTTATTTTTTCCATCTTATTTTTTAAACAACTCATCAATCTCAAAATACTAATTCTCGACTTATGTATGTTCTATGATTTTTGCTTTTATATCACATTTTTCATCGAGTAACTCGACAAACACGATTTTTAGTTTGTCGAGTTACTCGAGTAACCTCAACAATGCTTATTTTTCATTTTTTTTTCTTTTTCTATTTAAATTATGTACTATACTTCTAATTTCTCCCACCTTGGAAGCTAGGTAACATAGTAAGACCTGCTTTGTTGATTTTTGATAATTATTTTCCCCTTCCTTTATTCATTCGTCCAGTAACTCGGGCAAATCGATTCTGATTTCATCGAGCTACTTGATGTATTGAATACATTAATTTGATATCACAATTATAATCGAGTAACTCGACAAACATGATTTTCTTTTTGTCGAGTTACTCGATTAACTTTAACAGTGCATATTTCCCATTTTATAGTTTATTTTTTGTATTTACAATATATAATATATTCTATTGATTAACTATAATATATATGAAATTTTTATAATATATATTTTATTTTGCTATATTCTAATAAATAATCAATTAAATAAAAAAATGTATATACCTCATTTATCAAATAAGTTAACAATTTATTTCACAAAAATATTCCTGTTTTATGATTTTTGCTTTCATATCATATTTGTCATCGACTAACTCGACAAACATGGTTTTTAGTATGTCGAGTTACTCGAGTAACCTTAGCAATGCATATTTTTCATTTTTTTTGTTTTCTTTTTCTATTTAAATTATGTACTATACTTATAATTTCTGTAATAAATATTGTTATAAATTAGAATAATTGTAGTATGTATTTTGACTAATTTATAATAATATTTATTACACAAATTATAAGTATAGTACATAATTTAAAAAATACACATTTATTTTCGTAATATAGGTCACATAATTATTGTAACAAAAAAACTCCTTGTCATAACAAATTTTTACTACAATTTATTTTCATAATTCATGATGAAATCTATTTAGCGTAAATGTGTCATAAAATTTTATTTTAATAACTACATTTTCATAATAATGTAATAATTGATTAATAATATATTCTTGAAAAAGCTGCTTTTACTATGCTATAAATTTATTATAAAAATTTTTATTTATAACATATTATACTAATTGCTAAAATAAAATATAATATAATATATTCTATTAACTCATTCTCATATATACTAAATTTATATGATATATATTCTATTTTACTATGTTGTAATAAATCATGCATTAAATAAAATTTTATATGTGCAATATTTATCAATTTGCTCGACAAATCCGAATGTTAGCCTCACGAGTTTCTTCAAAAATAAAACCATTGAATAACAATAAAAAATTATTTAAATATATCACAACTTTAAATCAAAAAGACAAACAAAATAGTAAAAATTATAAATTTTATTCGTTCATCCAGTAACTCGGGCAAATCGATCATGAGTTCATCGAGCTACTTGACGTATTCAATACATAAATTTTATGTGGCAATTATAATCGGGTAACTCGACAAACATGATTTTCTGTTTGTCGAGTTACTCGATTAACTTCAACAGTGCACATTTCCCATTTTATACTTTATTTTTTGCATTTACAACTCAAATTCATATTTGTCAAATTACTACATAAATTAATCATAATAAAACAATATATAATATATTCTATTGATTAACTATCATATATATTAAATTTTTATAATATATATTTTATTTTGCTACATTCTAATAAATAATCAATTAAATAAAAAATGTATGTACCTCATTTATCAAATAAGTTAACAATTTCTTTCACAAAAATATTCTGTTTTATCATTTTTTGCTTTCATAACATATTTGTCATCGAGTAACTCGACAAGCATGGTTTTTAGTTTGTCGAGTTACTCGAGTAACCTTAACAATGCATATTTTCCATTTTTTTTTGTTTTCTTTTTCTATTTAAATTATGTACTATACTTATAATTTCTGTAATAAATATTATTATAGATTAGGTCAAAATACATACTACAATTATTAATTTAAAAAATACACATTTATTTTCATAATATAGTTCACATAATTATTGTAAAAAAAAAGTCCTTGTCATAACAAATTTTTACTACAATTTATTTTCATAATTCATGATGAAATCTATTTAGTAGAAATGTGTCATAAAAAATTTATTTTAATCACTACATTTTCATAATAATGTAATAATTAATTAATAATATATTACTAGAAATTTGCTTTTACTATGCTATAAATTTATTATAACAATTTTTATTTATAACATATTATACTAATTGCTAAAATAAATTACAATAAAATATATTCTATTAACTCATTCTCATATATACTAAATTTATATAATATATATTCTATTTTACTATGTTCTAATAAATCATGCATTAAATAAAATTTTATATGTGCAATATTTATCAATTTGCTTAACAATAATAAATTATTAAAATATATGACAGACTTTAAATCAAACAGACAAACCAAATAGTAAAAATTATAAATTTTATTCGTTCGTCCAGTAACTCGGGCAAATCAATTATGAGTTCATCGAGCTACTTGACATATTGAATAGATTAATTTGATATGACAATTATAATAGAGTAACTCGACAAACATGATTTTCTGTTTGCCAAGTTACCCGATTAACTTTAACAGTGCATACAACCCAGATTTATATTTGTCAAATTACTAGATAAATTAATTATAATAAAACAATATATAATATATTCTACTGATTAACTATCATATATATTCAAATTTTATAATATATATTTTATTTTGCTAATATGTATGTATTTCATTTATCAAATAAGTTAACAATTTATTTCACAAAAATATTCCTGTTTACATTTTCATCGAGTAACTTTCGACAAACATCGCTTTTTAGTTTGTCGAGTTACTCGAATAACTTCTTAACAATGCATATTTTTCATATTTTTTTTTTTGTATTCTTTTTCTATTTAAATTATGTACTATACCTATAATTTCTGTAATAAATATTACTATAAATTAACATATTATATTCTAATATATACTAGATTTATTGTACTTATAATTTTTATAATAAATATTATTATAAATTACATAAAATATTTATTATAATTACTCATTAAAAAAAAACACATTTATTTTCATTATCTAATTTGACGTTTTATTGTAAAAAAAAATCTCATTATTGTAATAAATTTTTACTCGCAATTTATTTTCATAACCCATACATAAGAATAATAAAAGTTTTTAGATGTATTACATAATTTAAAAAAAAAAAAAAAAACATAATCAAAGTTTTAAATTTCCTTCATTCTTCCGAAGAACTCAAAAATCCAATTTTCGGTTTATCGAGTTACCTAAATTGTTGAATAAATATATTTTCTATCACACTTTTTATCACGTTACCCAACAAACATGATTTTGTATTTTCAAGATACTCAAACAACTTCATCAACGCATATATTTCATTTTCGGTTTAATTTTTTTGTTTACATTATCTAATACATCAATCTCAATCTTAATATAATATCTAATACTCAAATACCTATTATAATAAACATTTAAATTTTATTTTAAATTAATATAATATATCATCTCTAACTTTATTAACTAATATTTATATATTAGTTAATATTTTTCTTCATTTTAAATCATTTCCTATTAATTCCCTACACATGCATAACTTTGCTTCACTTTCTATCTTATTTCGTTTTAGTTGTTTTTTCTCTTTCCTTTCAAGCTTCGAAATTATTATTTTTTGCTATCTAGCAAGTCAAATTTTATTAATATCAAATTTGATATTATATCGTATCAATAAACTATTCTCAACATACATTTTTCGACGACGATAGATATATATAAAATATAGATATATATATATATATATATATATATATATATATATATATATCTAAAAGGTCTTTAAAGGGAAAAACATTTTTAGACTATTCTATACTTACAAAAAAATTTAAAATTCTATATTCACCCTTATTGTTTATTAATGTACAATTATCTTATAATATTTTATTTATTATATTACATTTTAAATTTACTTAATTAAATTAATATTGTATTCATTCATGAAACCGTCTCTTGTCCTCTCAAAACCACATTCAATGATCCCACATTAAATTTTAACAATTTATTAAATATACAATTAAAATTTTTAAATATTTAAAATTGTAGTTTATTCCGTTTTATTGCTAATTTTATGGAGGTTTTTTTACTAAATGAGAAAGTAATAGTTATACTACATCTAAAAGGTCTTAAAAGGAGAAATGTTTTTAGACTATTCTATCATTACAAAAAAATTTAAATTTCCATATTCACCCTTATAACAATTATCTTATAACATTTTATTTATTATATTACATTTTAAGTTTACCTAATTAAATTAATAATGTATTCATTCATGAAACATCTATTGCCCTCCCAAAACCACCTTCAGTGATCCAACATTAACTTTGTAACAATTTATTAAATATACAATTAAAAATTTTAAACATTTAAAATGGTGGTTTATTCCTTTTCATTGCTAATTTTATGGTGGTTTTTTTTTTTTTTTTTTTAACTAAATGAGAATGTAATAGTTATTTTTTGAAGAGATTTGGCACTATGGGTGAAATAATTATAATGTTTGACAATTCGGTATTTTTATTTATACTACATCTAAAAGGCCATAAAATTTATACTTTGGTTAAATTCAAGGCCGGTTACTGTTTTGACACTTATGGGCTCTAAAGTCATATGATCAAAACTTAATGCAATTAAACTCACATTTTAGAGCTAAAAGACCAACATACCCTTACAATTGCAAAAAAAAAATGCTAATTTAACGATATTGTTTTATTGTGATACTGTTTTATTGTGATACTGTTTTGTATGATATTGTTTTATCTAGATAATATACATTGATATATTTATATCATATTTTTATTTTAGATACTGTTTTGTCTATGATACACTTACACAATATTTTTATCTTTGATACTGTTTATTATGATAATGTTTCAACATATGATACTACTTTAATCTATGATAATGTTATTGAATGCAAACAGTATCAATGGTCTTATACTACTAATGGAGTATGTTAAGAATAATATAATTACTTCAACTAGTAAAACATTTATGATACTATTTTAATCTATGATAATGTTATTGAATACAAATAGTATCAATAGTCTTGTACTACTAATGGAGCATTTTAAGAACAATATAATTACTTCAACCAGTAAAACAGATATATGATACTATTTTATTTAGATAAAGTGATATGATATACTTATACCATATTTTTATCTTTGATATTATTTTATTATGATAATATTTCAACGTATGATACTGTTATTTAATCTATAATACTATTATTTTATTGGGTCGTAGTTCGTGTATGTGATACTGTTTTATTAAGATATTTTCATGTATTATACTAATATATTAAGATACATTTAGCTGTGATACTATTTTAGTATGTATGATACTGTTTTGACAAGAAAAATTAAAGATTGTCATTTTAAGCTAAAGAGACGACTTCAAATGGTTAAAATTTATCGTACGTAGTGGCATATCCACTAGTCTTGACTGGCTCGTCGAGACGATTTCAAAAATATATTATAATAAAAATTCTGAGCACGTATGCGAATTCTATACTTATGATATTGTTTTCTGTGATACTGTTTTTCTATAATATAGTATCAAACAACACACATGACTAATTAACAATACAGAGAATAATCTAATGGCTAAATTTCGTCATTGCAATGGCCCACATCAAACTTTTTCATTCATACCGAAATTCAAGATGTTATTTACAACAACAAATAATGGCAACTCTATAGTAATTCATCAACCAAATCTTCCTTAATATTTTCTATAATACAATATCATGATACAAATGTGTTTATGATACTGTTTCTCATACCACAAAGGTCAAACCCTTCTAAAGAATAGCATAAATGCATCAAAAGCTAATCAAGAAGCCCATTTCTAGAGATTTGACATGTTTACCTTGTAAATTAATCAAAAAGCCCACAATTATAAATTCTCATCTAGTTTGCACATAAAGTGCAATAATTTATCCATGATGTCCACATTCAGATTGAAATTCACGGGAGCCATCATCACAAAGTATCCATTTATACAACATAATCTTCTGATTAATAGCAGCAAGAAATTTCCCATTGAACACATTAAAAGGGTAAATAGCCCCCTTAGTTTCTTTCTATGTAATTAGTTGAAGTTTTCCATCTTCTACTGTAAAAATCAGTATCCTGCCCTGCAATTGTTTCAACATAAAGAAAATTTCACAATTGCCAAAAAAAACATAACAAAACTCCAACAAAAATTAAAGAGAACCCACAGAATTGTGCTCTTGAAATTTCACAGCAAAATGGTTTATAACAAAATTTTGCGTATTCTTAATTACAACCGGAAAATATGATGGATTATACTTTAAATTACAAATTGCGAAGGTCTGAGTCTACTCCTGATGGCATATATAGTGTGCATGCTCACCAAATGCGATAGAGTGAATATGAAGCTTCTGAATGTCATCAATGGTGCCAATCGTCAACTCACATTCTTTTACAATTGCAAGGTTGTTGACAAAGGAGAATTTCATATTAAAGATTTATTTTTGGTGTGGTGGCAGTAGTGTGGTAGTAGTGTAGCGGTAGTGATGGAAGCAGTGCCAAGGGCAATGTTTATGGTAAATATGAATCACAAGGATAATTTTAGGATTAATATAAAAAATTGTTGAAATGTATAACTTATTGATAATTTTAGAAATTGTTTTGACCTAATTTGAAACAAGTCACTTGCAACTGACTTTTAGGCAATTTTTTCAAATATTTTATGACTATTCTATTCTTACAATAATTTTAAAATTCCATTTTCACGCTTAGTGTTCAACAATGTACAATTATCTTATAATATTTTATTTATTATATTACATTTTAAATTTACGTAATTAAATTAAAATTGTCTTCATTCATGAAATGTCTCTTGCCTTTTAAAACCGTCTTCAAAGATCCTACATTAAATTTTTAATAATTTATTAAATGTACAATTAAAATTTTTAAACATTTAAACTTGTGGTTTATTCCTTTTTATTGTTAATTTTATATTTGTTTGTGCTAAATGTGAACGTAATAATTATTTTTAGGAGAGATTTTGGACTATAGTTGAAATATTTATAATGTTTGACTATTAGGTATTTTTAAAAATCGTGAATAGCAACCAAAAGTCTCTTGGTGTTTATTTTTTCTCCATTGATAATAAAATATTATGAGATTCTTTTTTCATATTTTGTCTAAATTATTGGTATTCTGTATGAATCAAAGAACTTTTAGAATGTTAGTAATGTTTCGTATTTATTCAGTTATATCACCACTGGTAGATTTATATGAAATATCGCAATATTACATTAATCATCCTCTTTATAGAAGTTTTGTTCTCAAAATTTACATGTACTTAAAAAATTATACATTTGTTATCAGTATATAAATTTTTTCTACTTTTCTTGAATTAATAACTCGATGAAGAAGTACTAACAATCAACTAAATATAGATAATTATGCCTAAAAGGAATAAAAATAAATACAGTACTTATCTTAGACTCCAATAATCCAAATATTATATAACAATAAGACCATCAAAAAAATATGTAATTATCATACAAAAAATTCTAAAAATTTGATATTTAATTCCTGTTATACAGTGTCAATTCTCAAAAAAATAAAATAAAATAAACTTTTCATATTAGATTCCCATAATAAATTACATTTAACTAGTAAAAACATTTGAAAAAGAAAAAGTTTTATGGGTTGAACAACATTAATTCATAATTATCTTGATAATGAGTACTAAAAGATGATATCTTGTGTATCTACCAAAAAGTCAATCAGAAATGATTTACGGACTCATTTTTAGGTTTGTTGTGGCATATGTAACGCCCTGAAATTTCTAAGGTTCCGGAGTGTTAATAAAATTCATGAACATTAAATTATTGCAAAAAAGTGACTTTAATAATAAAAGAAAAATCCCAATTGCTAAACAATTGGTTAATTCGTAAACAATAAAGGAAAATGGATTGTCAAATGTAAATAAACTTGAAACTGTGACGTTAAACGACTTATTAACTAAAGTATTATAAATAAACTAATTTTTATTTGATGACCATTGGCTTGACAGCTTCACCGACCCGCCACGCATCATCACGTTAATTATTACCTGAAATTTGTTAAAATGAGGAATGAGTATAAACGATTATACTCAGTGAGATACTTGTTATTTCCACAAACAGTCAAAATATTATAATTATGCATAAAATTATCTTACTAAACTGAACTGAGAATTATCACACCATGACAATGATAATTCATGCAAGCGCTGCAAATAAAGTGAAACTCAAAGGTTTAACTGAACCTGAAAGTTTAACTGAACTGATTTATTATTTCTCCCGAAGGAGCACTGAAATTAAGTAATCAATTTACATACAGAACTACAATAATTAGAAAGTCGTAGAAATCAACAAATAGCACATAGCATCTCACCTTATTTCTTGTGAATGATTGTACTGAAAAATGAACGTAAAGCTTGCCAAAAAGGTGCCACAAGAAACTGCTATCTTTTCTTGATGAAGACGTGAATGTTGGTCTAATAGGCTTTGCTTTTTAAAATGAAACAAAGTCTGGTATTTTGGTTTGTTTGGAGTTGTAAATTAAATAGGAGAGAGATAGAAATAGAGATAAAGATAGGGATAGGGATAGAAACAATTTGAAATTCAAATGGTGAATAGTCTTTCGCCGAAAAAGCTATCCCCAAAAGAGTCCCTTTTATATTCAATTTACTATAAATATTTGAACTGTCTCTATCTTGAATTTAACTTATCCAAAAATAGTTTTTCTCGGGCCGTTAATCGTAAATAAAAATGAACTATCCAACGAGCCCAATATTGATATAGTAAAACTCATTCTTTCACTAATTAATTATTTAGCCTAGTTAAAAATAAATAATTTCTAAAATTTTGAGGTTCTACAATCTATCCTCCTTAAAAAAATTTGTCCTCGAAATTTTACATGTACTTAGTGAAAAGCCCTGGGTACATGGCTTTCATCTCATCTTCTTTCTCCCAAGTCGATTTTTCTACTCCATGGTTGCGCCATAATACTTTGATTAAGGAAATTTCTTTGTTCCTTAGCACATAAATTTTTTTGTCTAAGATTTCCATTGGCCTTTCTTCGTAGCTTAGATCGTGGTTTACATCCAAAGTCTGATGGTTGATCACATGGCTGGGATCTTGTAAGTATTTCCTAAGCATTGATACGTGGAAAACATTGTGTCCTGCTGAAAGTCCTGGAGGTAAGGCTAATTGGTATGCAACTTCTCTGACTCTGTCTAAAATCTCGAAAGGTCCAATAAATCTTGGTCTCAATTTTCCTTTCTTGCCAAAACTAAGTACTCCCTTCATTGGTGCTACTTTCAAGAATACTTTGTCACCATTCTTGAACTCGAGATCTTTTCTCCTCTTATCAGCGTAACGTTTCTGTCTATCTTGAGCAACCTTAATTCTGTCTCGGATCTTATCCACTGCCTGAACTGTTCGATCAACGATTTCAGGCCCTAAAATCCTTCTTTCTCCAACCTCGCTTCAATAGACAGGTGTTGTGCACTTCTTTCCATATAATGTCTCATAAGGTGCCATGCCTATAGTAGCTTGAAAGCTATTGTTATAGGCAAATTCCACCAAAGGTAAGTGCACTTCTCAATTGCCGCCCAGGTCTACCACACAAGCTCTTAACATATCTTCAAGTATCTGAATAGTCCTCTCTGATTGTCCGTCGGTCTGCGGGTGATAAGCGGTACTAAACTTTAGCTTCGTTTCCATAGCATCTTGTAAACTCTTCCAAAATTTTGATGTAAACCTTGGGTCTCTGTCTGAAACAATAGAAACAAGAACTCCATGTAGTATGACTATCTCTCTAACATAAACTTATGCATACTGCTCCATGGTGAAAGTCATCCTAACTGGAAGAAAGTGAGCCGACTTTGTAAGACGATCCACTACTACCCAGATAGCATTGTTTCCTTTTATAGACCTTGGAAAACCCACCACAAAATCCATGTTTATGTATTCCCATTTCCATTCCGGTATATCCAGTGGTATAAGCAAGCCTGAAGGTTTCTGATGTTCTACTTTCACTTGCTGACAGGCCATGCACTTACTTACAAAGAGTCATATTCCTCTTTTCATATTTCTCCACATTTTCGTACCGCCTGGGTGTGCTGCATAAGGGGCTGAGTGTGCTTCCTCAAGAATTTCTTTCCTTAATCCCTCGTCTTTAGGAACGCACAACCTGCCTTTATACATGAATGCCTTGTCATTAGCCATTTCAAAACTTAAGCGTTTCTCTGTCCCAACTTCAGTCATGATCTTACACAAAAATGGGTCATCCCTTTGGGCTTCTCTAATCTGTTCTCTAAGCATAGGTTCAACAATTAAAGTTGCGATAAGGGACGATACTTGCATTGGAGGTATAAAAACCTCTAGTCTCAACTTTTCAAATTCCTTAACTGGGAGGTCAAAGCAGTCAATTTCCCAGTTGTCTTTCTACTAAGTGCGTCAGCAACTACATTAGCTTTACTAGGGTAGTAAAGAATAGTGCAATCGTAGTCCTTAACCAATTCCAACCATCTCCCATGTCTCATGTTTAACTCCTTTTGAGTAAAGAAGTATTTGAGACTTTTATGATCACTGTAAATTTCACATTTACCACCGTATAGATAATGACGCCATATCTTTAGGGCGTGAACTACTGCTGCGAGTTCTAGGTCATGTGTCAGATAATTATGTTTATATGGTTTTAATTGCCTACATGCATAGGCCATAACCTTTCCACGCTGCATCAACACACATCCCAAACCATGTTTGGATGCATTGCTGAATATCACAAATCCTTCTGAACCTTCTGGTATCGTTAAAACCGGTGCTGAAACCAATCTTTGTTTCAATTCTTTGAAACTATTCTCACACTTCTCTGACCATTGAAACTTTATCCCTTTTCTAGTTAACTGAGTCATTGGTCCAACTATCTTAGATAACCCTTCAATAAATCTCCTATAATAGCCA
Source organism: Forsythia suspensa (assembly GCA_023638005.1). NCBI lineage: Eukaryota > Viridiplantae > Streptophyta > Magnoliopsida > Lamiales > Oleaceae > Forsythia > Forsythia suspensa. The sequence continues at coordinate 36,906,090 of CM042663.1, read as the reverse complement.
GCAAGTCCCAAGAAACTACAGACTTCTCCTACATTGGTCGGTCTAGGCCAATTTTCCACAGCTTCGACCTTGGTTGGGTCCACTTCAATCCCTTGTGAAGTAACCACATGACCGAGAAAGCCAATACAATCAAGCCAAAATTCACATTTCTTGAATTTGGCATACAATTTCTCTTTTGAAGAATGCCCAAAACGATTCTCAAATGTTCCTCATGCTGGTACTTATCTTTTGAGTATACTAAAATGTCGTCGATGAAAACTATAACGAATCGGTTCAAGTACGAAAGAAAAACTCGGTTAATTAAGTCCATGAATACGGCGGGTGCATTTGTCAACCCAAAAGTCATAACACTAAATTCATAGTGCCCGTAGCGAGTCCTAAAAGCTGTTTTTGGGATGTCATAGTCCTTTACCTTGAGTTGGTGATAGCTTGATCTCAGATCAATCTTTGAAAACACCTTTGCGCCCTTCCACTAATCAAAAAGATCTTCTATCCTTGGGAGTGGGTATTTATTCTTTATAGTCAGGCGGTTTAACTCTCTATAGTCGATACACATTCTCATCGACCCGTCTTTCTTCTTAACGAATAACACTGGCGCTCTCCATGGAGATACGCTAGGTCGGATAAAACCCTTATCCAGTAATTCTTGTAGTTGCATCTTCAACTCTTGCAACTCTTTCGGTGCCATTTGGTAAGGGGCTTTAGATACTGGTGTTGTTCCAATGACTAAGTCTATTGTGAACTCCACTTGTCGATCAGGTGGTATTCTAAATAGATCTTCACGAAGTACGTCCTCAAACTCTTGAACCACTAATGTGTCTTTCACTTTCTGCTCCGATTGTAGTTTGCCAATGGTATTTAATAAAAATCCTCGGCGCGCATTCTTTCTTAACATCCTTTCTGCTTTCAAAGAGGATACAAATTTGGGAGGAGTCCCAAATCTTGTCCCGAAGAAACGAAATTGTTCTTCTCCAGGCCTTTGAAACAAGACTTCCTTTTTGTGGCATAAGATGGTTGCATGATTTCCACTCAGCCAGTCCATTCCCAACATTACATCAAAGTCTTTCATTCTTAATAGATACAAGTCTGCTTTTAATATCCTTCCTTCGATTTCTAACTTTACGTCCTTAACTATCTGATTTGTACTAATGATCTCGCCTGAAGGGATACTAACATCTAACACGCCATTCGTTTTCTCATATTTATTTCCAATCTTATCTATGAAAACTTTAGAAATAAAAGAATGCGTAGCTCCAGAATCTATCAAGACAATAGCAGGTATATTAGATATTGGTAGAATACCTGTTATCACGTCTGTGTCCTGCTCTCCCTCTTGACCTGCCAGCATAAAGACTCTAGCCTTCCCTTTCTTAGGTTGGTAATCTTCTTTATTCTTTTCTGGACACTCTCTTAGGAAATGGCCAGTCTTACCACAATTATAGCATACTCTTTTTTCCTGAAGGCATTTGCCAAAATATCGTTTGTTGCACTTGGGACATGTAGGGACACCTGGTTGGGCCTAACTCAGTCCTTCCTTTCTTGTTCTGGTTTTTGTACTTTTCCTTGTTGTGACCCTCCCACTTTCTCTTCTCCAAAGACTCAACACTGTGCAGGGGTTTCTTTTCGAACCCTAAGCCATTAGAGATTGCTTGTGCGTGACGTAAGGCTTCTGCATAGGTAGTATACAGTTGGGCGGCCATGATCCATTTGATCTCAGGTCGTAATCCCATCTCGAATCTCTTGGCCTTCGTCAACTCGGTGTTAACCATATGCGGTACATACCTAGACATTCGTTCAAATTTTCTTTCGTACTCTCCAAGCGGCATGTTCCCTTACGTGAGTTGAAGAAATTCTGCTTCCTTTTGGTCCTTCAATGATTGAGGAAAATATTTTCCTAGCAATGCTTCCTTAAATTGGTCCCGAGTGAGACTATGTTGCTGCACTGCAGTCCTAGTGCATGAATCGGATTCCCACCAATGGCTAGCATCGTCAGTCAGCATGAACTTCGCACAAGAAACCTTCTGCATATCATTGCAGTTTAGATGCTCAAAAATCCTTCAAGTCTCCTCAGCTACTCATCGGCCGCGAAAGAATCATCCTCACCATTAAAGGATGGTGGTCTGAAACGACGAAATTGTTCAACCATCGAACTCGTGTTGTTAGCCCTTGTTGCATTTGGGTGTGGCTCATGAGTCTACTGTCTGCCCAAGTCTTGCACAGCTCTCATCAAGTCTCTGAACATAGTCGCTTGGTTTTGTGTTTGTCGAGGCATTTCCTTTGAAAGAAACAAATAAATTTTATCTTAGGATTGTTCTACAGCGTAACACTATACGAAGTAATTTCTAACAGAGGGAAAAGAAAGAAATAAAATTTATGCAATTTTATTAATATTATTTAATAAAAGAGGAAAATTTAAAACATTTATACTTAAATCCAACTAAAATTCCTACAAACATCGACATTTTTGTTTAAATGCAACAAGAAATAAAATAGAAAAACTATTATTCCAAAATCCTAAGCCTCGCATTCACTTATCCAGCCTCCATGTACTCTTGGAACCTTGGCCGGCAGATCTTCATCATCTGAAGTAATACTTGATTCTGGTTTAGATTCTGTTTCAGCCTCAGGCCCGATTCCGCCTTGTGCCTCGACCTCAACTTCTTGACCGACTTCAGGCTCAGGCTCAAATTCTTGCTCAGGTTCAGCCTCATCTTCAGGCTCATCTTCTGACTCGAACTCCTCAAACTCGAACTCAAAATCAGGTTCGTCTCCTAACTCCAGCCCAACTTCGGCTTCTCCAACGAGGGGTACATTAGCCTCCGCAGCAAACTCTTCCCAAGTGTCAATGAGAGCCCTACAAAAATCTTCAAAATCTACCATGCCTGGATCGAGTATACTCTCTAGGGCCCTAAGTATGGCTGTCGCAACGCACTGGCCCTCATCTGAGAAGATGTTTATTAGACGGGCGATAGCTTGTGCATAAGTGCTCTGAAATCCGACTTCCAAAGCTCATTCACAGGCTGTATGGAACCGTTGCACATGCTGTTCGATTGTAGAGTCGAGCTCCAGAACGAAATGTTCATAGACTCGAATTATTGCGGTATTAGGATTCACAGCGCCCCCATACCCAACTGATGCGATCCAGGCAAGCCATGGACCTTTGTTACATTGGACTCAAGTTAAGGACCATATTGGAGGTATATCAGAGGCTAATGGAACATTGGAGGACCAAAATAAGCGTGAAACGAAGTTTGGTGGTCAAAAGCGCAGGAAATCAAGAGAAATAACCATGCGGTCGCATGGTTATATAGCGCTGCGATCGCACGGGTGGCAATTTAGAAGCAGAATGTTTTGGAGCCAAACCATGCGATCGCATGGATAATGCCTATGCGATCGCAAGGCATGTTTTCGGAGAAATCTGGATTTTGGAAAGTTTTAGTTTCCTATTTCATTTAGAACTCTTATTTTAATTAGTTTTAAATTAATTCCGAATTAGATTAGGTTTCTTTCAATGTTTACTATATAAACATCTTTTATTGTAAACATAAACATTTCAGTATTTTGAGAGATTAATTAAAGTGTGGATTCACTTTCTTCCGTGTTCTTAATTGAACAAACCTTAAAACTTATCAAAGATTATGCAAACCTTTGTGGCGTTTTCATAACTATGGTTCTTTGATTCAAGAAATCATCGGGTCAAGTTCTTGCGGCCAGATTTTAGCTTTTTTGGGGTTCAGATCAAACCTTTTGTGGGTTCCGAGATTTAATTCTTCGCGGGTTCGCATCACCAACACTTTTCCTTGCGATCTGCCTAACTCTAACCATGTTTGTCACCTATGTTACGACAATTCTAACATGTTATGCATTTAAAGTTTCTGGTCGTAAAATACACTACCATGTTCGCATACTACTTAACTTCATATAACTATACTGCATTACTAAATAGTTCAAATGCAATAGTCAAATAAGCGACAAATATTTTATAAAATCATGCTAACCAATTTATTTGGACTAGCAAAAAAAAATATAATAAATAATTTACGGAAATTAAATATGTTTACTTATTTCATACCTCAAAATACTGGATGGTGGCTGATTAGTGAGGTCTGGGTGCCAAATGTCTCGTACCAAAATAAAACATTTTTTGTACTATTTACTATTCACAAAATCAAAACAAAATTTTTTTTTCTCACTGTTCACGTACGAACAAAAGGGTTCTGTCCAAACAAAATTGGTTACTGTTCATGTGAACAGTAACGTACTATTCATGTGAACAGTAGTTGTTGTTCATAAAAAATCCTTTTTTTGTCACTGTTCATGTGACAGTGTAGAATTTTACCAAATTGGAATTTTTTTTTCACATCGTTCACGCGAACAAGAGACGCAGCATCTTGTTAAAGTGAGCGATGAGATCTCTCTGTTCACCAAATTTTTTTTTTCCGAATCTACAAAAAAGTAAACCCGGATTTGATACCATTTGTAACGCCCCAAAATTTCTAAGGTTCCGGAGTGTTAATAAAATTCATGAACATTAAATTATTGCGGAAAAGTGGCTTTAATGATAAAAGAAAAATCTCAATTGCTAAACAATTGGTTAATTCGTAAACAATAAAGGAAAATGGATTGTCAAATGTAAATAAACTTGAAACTGTGACGCTAAACGACTTATTAACTAAAGTATTATAAATTAACTAATTTTTATTTGGCGACCATTGGCTTGACAGCTTCACTGACCCGCAACGCATTCATCATGTTAATTATTACCTGAAATTTGTTAAAATGAGAGATGAGTATAAATGATTATACTCAGTGAGATACTTGCTATTTCTACAAATAGTTCAGATATTATAATTATGTATAAAATTATCTTACTAAACTGAACTGAGAATTATCACACCATGACATTGATAATTCATGCAAGCGCTGCAAATAAACTTAAACTCAAAAGTTTAACTGAACGTGAAAGTTTAAATGAAACTCGAAGGTTTAACTGAACTGATTCATGATTTCTCCCGAAGGAGCACTGAAATTAAGTAATCAATTTACATACAGAACTACAATAATTAGAAAGTCGTAGAAATCAACAAATAGCACATAGCATCTCACCTTATTTCTTGTGAATAATTGTACTGAAAAATGAACGTAGAGCTTGCCAAAAAAGTGCCACAAGAAACTGCTATTTTTTCTTGATGAAGATGAATGTTGGTCTAATAGGCTTTGCTTTTTAAAATGAAACAAAGTCTGGTATTTTGGTTTGTTTGGAGTTGTAAATTAAATAGGAGAGAGATATAGATAGGGATAGGGATAGGGATAGGGATAGGAATAGAAACAATTTGGAATTCAAATGGTGAATAGTCTTTGGCGGAAAAAGCTATCCCCAAAAGAGTCCATTTTATATTCAATTTAGTATAAAAATTTGAACTGTCTCTATCTTGAATTTAACTTATCCAAAAATAGTTTTTCTCGGGCCGTTAATCGTAAATAAAAACGAGCTATCCAACGAGCCCAATATTGATATATTAAAACTCATTCTTTCACTAATTAATTATTTAGCCCTGTTAAAAATAAATAAATTCTAAAATTTTGGGGTTCTACAACATACTTATTTGATAAGCAATTTGCAAGTACTTAACAATTTGGTATACTCAGTCATATTAATAAGAGTTATACTATCTTCCACGAATTATTCACCATTGTATCTTTTGACTTTACTTTAATATGTTGCTCGAAGGAGAAATCCAATGTAAATTACTCTTTTATCTCAATTTTTATCCATTGGGATTTATATCAATAATAAAAATTATACTTTAGTAAATAGTGAATTATCAAATACCTATTTTTTGAAAAACGGTGGGATGCAGACTATTCTCTGCTTTGCCGTGTATAGAAGTTTTTCATGTATATTAGAGATCATGAGATAATCTATCATATATTTAAATAGAACATGTACATCCTTTATAACAAGATAGAACAATTACCTAAATTGTCTTATGCACATCAGTGACTACAGAAAGGTCATATATTGTTTTCACCATTTGTGTTTAAAGCAATATCACCTAAAACTGCAACAAACAAGGACACACTCTCACATAACTATTTTTTCTAACTATAAATAACTAAAGTTTCATAATATAACTAAATAAATCAGAATAGTGTATGTATTTAAATCGGGAATACTAATACCTTTAAGCCTTCTTCCAAGCTCGGGCCACGAAACGATTTAAAGGATGTCATATTACCTTTATCAAAGCTCGATTTAAAAACCAATGGCAATCCAAGCCTAGAAATAGCAAAAAATTTAAAACGTCATTAATCTAAACAATTTTATTTCTAATTTAAGTTGAATTATAGTTGGCCAAAAATATCATGCCCACCCATTTAATTTAAGTTTAACATAATCTTTTATTTAATTTCCCCATTTTTCTCTTTAATAAGGGGTCTATAATGTCCACCTATGTTAAATGATTTTTCTTAATATATTCAAATAATTAATTCATTTACTTTCGAATACTAATGTAACCTTTTTGTTGATGGGTTGAGGACTTAAGATCAAAACAGATTAGAGAAACTTGATCAATGTCTCACATTTGAATTTTTTTCAAGAATAGTGAAGTGGACTACATGTTCCGCAGGCTGGGGATAGGCAAATCCAAAAATATACTTTTTCCTCATTCTTTAAGATATATGTTGCAAATTGTTTTAATTTAGTAGAAATAAAATTTATTTAAAGAATGGTAAAATCAAAAAGAAAGTATAAGATACATGTCAACTATGACTTGTATGTCTACCATTCTATCATATTAAAATTAGTAATTAGTAATTTTATTCTTAGTAAAATACAATCATGAAGACATCATCAATTTTATAAGATTTAATATCAAGTGATCTTCAGTCATCAAAACTCAAATCACCAAAAGGTATTAATTAGGTTTAAGTTACTGTTGATATTACCACAATATAAAACTCATCTCGATTGCAATTGTATTACTATGAATGTAAATAAAATATCAACACTATTCATTATAGTATCGAATGATACAATACATCATGTTATCAACAACTGTGTTGCTCTATCTTTATTGCAATTGCTACTTTAACATTTTAACTATTATAAATTAAAAAATAGAAATTTTAAAATATTAAAAATTAACAAAATTATTATAAAACCACGTGCAACGCATGTATTTCTAACTCATATATATATATATGATGCTTAGGAGATCTCTCTCTCTCTCTCTCTCTCTCTCTCTCACACACACACACACACACACACATAGAAAAGTTCAAAAAAGTAACTTAAAATGTATGCTAAATCTTCCCTTACCATCAAATATCAGTTTTTCTTTAGGAGTTATATTGGTGTGAACATTAAATCCATTTATGTTAATGTTGAGATCCAAAAGAAAAATGGTTCAAGTGGTTCATGCTTGAACTCGTTTTTTTTCATATTTTTTTTTTTTTTGAAATTGAGAACATGTGATTTGAGTCGGGGACATCCAGGCTTAGTCGGTTCTCTCTGATTTCTGCCGAGTTTGACCCGTTCTTGACTGGTTTGATTGGTGATCCAATTATGTCACTTGAATAAGTTCGAGTTTAACAAATATAGTAAGAACTATTTAGCTAAGTTTAAAGATACTTTTTACAAGAGTAATTTAAGTTATACTTAAAAGAAATAATTTGTGAGTCAAAATTTGTTTATAAATTTTTCTTTTTCTAAATTCTATACTACAATTGAATTCTAGAGGGTGAACAATCTCCTAAAAGTTTTAGAGAGTAATTCTACTAATGTTGACATTCAAATGCAGCAATTGTAAGATGTCAAATGCACTCTCTGACAAAGTGTATGCATTTATTCCAGGTATGATCATGCCAAAGGAACACCAAGGTATTGCCACTTACACTTGTCAAATTATTTCGTTGAATAAAATAGAGTCTCTTGTTTGCATGCTATTACTTCCTTCGCATTTCCATAACAACTGATTACATGAATTTTTCAATACGAATTATATAGGATAAAGGATCATGTACAAATAAAAGATTATACCGGCTGCATGAATCCAACTACGATGGGAGAGATAACAAAAATTTTCGTACAATGCTCGGCACAAAAGCTTATAGAAATGACAACATAGTATATAAAACAAAATTTTTTCCATGATTAAAACTTCTTAGACTAATTCAGAATATTAAAATTTGTGTTGTGTATTTTATATCGCAGGAGACTCAAAACGTATTGAAGAAAGTTCGTACTTCGACTAATGAAGAACACGTGTTATATCTAAAAGTTGTCCACAACAGCAAGAAAATCGCAAGTCTGAAGTACGATGCTATCTTCTCGCTTAATCCAATATTATACATGAGCACAAGTATAGATTCAAGAAACAATTCAATTGGCAATGTCATGTTGGAAATTAACAATGCAAAGTGTCAAGACAAGAACAAAAATTCCAATAAACCACCAACTTTGATAGTTTTTTTTGCCAAGAGATTCCCAAACGAGCGAACAAAAAGAAGAACATGAATGCTTGCAAACTAGTAGGGTCGTTAACTTTCAAAATATTAAAGATTTCTGCCTTCTTACAAATATTACCAAACACAGTGATTTGTTGTGAACAAACCTAAGTTCAATCAATCCAAAAGACTCAAAATCCTATTTTCATGTCTCCTCATTCTAATAACAACATATTTAATTGTTTATAAATAATGTAGCTACAGAAACAAGGGAAGACATAAATCACTGCCACCAAGATTTTTCCAACTTATTATGTGCTCACTCAACCATGACATTCGATTGGTACATTTCAAACAAATCTTAAGATTTCAATTCATTTCATTCTCTTCCAAGCTTTAATATATAATATGTTCAAACATTACTTTCAAACACTCTATACTACACTATTCCACATAATAGTTGAAAGATTACTAGTAAAATATGTTGTATATTGCACAGCCAATCCAAAAACACTTTTTAGATTGAATTGATCATAAACTAAGCAATACAATATGTGTGATTGACTATAGTGGCTTAGTTTGAAATATTAATCAGCAAAGATAAGACAACAAGTATTTCTTGCTACAGGATTGGATTATTTTTTTGACCACCACTCGCTAAAGGATGCATATTTTCTTGTATTCAAATACAAAGGAAATTTAACCTTGAGGATTAGGTTATTCGATCATTCAGCCACTGAACTAGTACAACCACAACCTTAAGACGATGTGAGAACTTCTACTTCGTCTTATCCTCCATTCCAAGTTAATATAGAATTAAGACTCCAGACACACAAAGATTGTACCTATGTATCTATCTTGTTTTTATAATTATAATTATAAAATAATTTTAAACTATATAGCTTTTTCTCCACACAAATGCTTTCTATCATAACATATTTATTCGTATCAATTTAGGGTCCGTTTGATAGAGATTATAAACTAGTTTATAAACCAATTTTTGGTTTATTTGACCAATATTAGTTTATTTGAGTTGAAATTGTTGACTTTTCATGTTAAAAGTGGGTTGAAAAGTCAAAAATTACGGTTGAAAAAAACCAAAATGAGCTTTTAAGCTTTGTCAAACAAGCTCTTAAAGTACTTGCCAAGTACATTTGCAAGAACACATATGCCAAGATCTTGACATAATGTTTAAATCTATGGTTCATCAAACCAAATATGGTCCATCAGTGCTAACACAAGACAAAATGGCATTTTACTTTCTTTGACAAGATGATGTGCTCATTATGTAATAACAGAGGATATCAAGATCGGCGACACATGCATCTTTGAATTCATCAATGCGAACGTGCGTATATTTAAGGTGTACAATGAATTCTTACATACATCATATCATTCTAATTTCAATTTAGTTTATTTTTAATTTGACACTTTTTGTACGACTTTCGATTCGAGAATGATGTGAATGATTTTCTTACTATGGTTTCACTGAATATGTTTACTATAAACTAGGAAACAACGATGATTTTTTCATATTATTTAATATAATAATATTGTTTGTGTTTTATCTTAATCAATTAGGCATTGCATCTTAGGGTGCGTTTGATTGCAAATATTTTTCCATGGAAAAAGTCTTTTTTCTATATATTTTCCGACCAATAAGTTTGATAGCCACATTTTCTATGGAAAATGCATTTTTCCACCTATTATCCAATTACAAGGGTGTTTGATGGTCATTTTTTTTTTCCAAGTAAAACATTTTCTCATTTCTACATAAATGATCCCATTTTCCTTGAAAAGCTAGAAAACGTTTTTCTTTTTTTTTGGGGGGTGGGGTGGGGGGTGGGGGTGGGGTGGGAGTTTTATTTTCTAAGTAAAATTTGTCTTTTTTCCAACTATTTTCCAATTAACAAGTTATTGGCAAATCAATTCTTTGGAATTCGTTCTCTTTCTACCCAAATTCAATGCTTGCAATCAAACGCACTCTTAGTTTTGAGTTGCACAATCATAAAATCCATTTTTATAAATACATTAATAATTTTTTTAATATATTGCTCATCATAATTCATCACAACTGTAGAGAGTTTTCTCCTCTACGGGAAGAAAAAAGTACTTAAACGTCCACGTGTCACTATGTCTTCAATTTCTCTCCTCACAAAATCATCTCCTCCAAAAATTGTTGTTGTCTGATTCAATCCATCTCCTTGATTCAATCACCTCTTTCAACCGATCATCTTCAAAATATATTCACCGTCTCAACCCATCATTATAATAAAACATACGATCGGATCCTACCGCAAATAAATGATATACTAGCATACATATAATCATGACCTTAGGGAGTTTTCTTCACTACATGAAGAAAAAAGTACTTAAACGTCCGTGTGTTACCACATTTTCAATTTTTTTCATCCAAAATTCATCTCTTCCAATATTTGCTGACTGCTTCAATCCATTCATTTTCCTCAACTGATTATCTCCAAAATTTGCTCACCTTTTCAATCCATCTCCCTCCATCGATCATCTCTAAAATGTGTTCACCATTTTAATCCATCATTATTAATAGAGCCAACAGTCGAATCTCACCACAAGAAAGCGGTATACTAGTATAATCATGATCGTATAAAGTTTTATCCGCTATGAGAAGGAAAAAAATACTTAGGTATTTGTGTGTCATTGCGTCTTCAATTTATCTCTCACAAAAATATCTTTTCCAAAATTTACTGACCACTTTAATCCATTTTTCTGATTTGATTATCTCACTCAAGCAATCATCTCCAAAATCTGCATACCTCCTCAATTCATCTCCCTCAAATAATCATTTTCCTCCACCGATCATCTTTAAAATCTGTTCACTGCCTCAATCTATCTTCATAATAGAACTTACGGTCGAATTCTATTACAGAAAGTAGTATACTACTATAAATATTCATTCTATATTATTAATGACAAAATTATGTCTTGTAAGTTGTAACACACGGCCGTTGTAGGTACAAAGAAACTCATGTTATTTTTCACTCCTGCCTGCCCGTTGAATGAAGGGGTTTTTCTCATAACCCTACGCAGAACTTTCCTCACTCTCAACCCCCATAAACCTACCGCTCCCTTCCATCTCCAGGTACCCCATTCTCTCTATACTCCAATGTATGTTTATATATGTGATACTGTAATTTCCATGTTTGATTGTGTGCGCAGATGGATCCGTTGGAGCGTTATTGTTACAACCCATCCTTACGTTGGTATCCCCAAGTTGAGGAATACTTTGTTACAGCTTACGGAGCTGACCATTTTCATCGCATTTCCAAAGCCCTCACGTCCGTATTTCTTCTTTTAGCGTTTTCAATAGTTTTATGTTTTTGGGAGTTTCTGAGAAGAAAATATTATGCATTTTCATTTTGGAAGAAAACAATGTTGCTGGAGCAACCTTTCATGTTCCAATGATGAAACAACTGCAAGATCAATGTTTTGAAGCCTGGATTTTAGTCCTCAAACTTTGAATAGTAAAATCATTCAAACCCAGGCTCAATTCCATATTGCCAAACGTATAAAAAAGAAATCTTTAACGTGCCATTGTTGGTAATTTTGAGGAATTCTACTGGTAAAGAAATTTTTAGCCCCAATTCTGAATTTTGTGAGCTTTATTAGTCAGCAGATAATTATATTTTCTTTTTCGAGGTTAATATGGTCTATATTTTATGAAAGACGTTTATACATGTGCCCGGGGGTCCTCATGGCCACTATTTTTAACTAGTATACCAATTAATGGTGGAATCCGACCGTAGAAGTTTGCTCTAGATGAAGAATAATGAAGAGGAACAAGATTGAATGAGAGGAGAGATTTGAACAATGGTGAAGAAAAATGTGAACGACAAATTTGAGGGAGAGAGATTTTTTCAAAATTGAAGTCAGACATATATGTTTTTTTGTGTGAATGAAAACCTTCCTTATGGATTAAAAAATAAGGATGCCAATGTTTTTTTTTTTTTATTTGCAGAACCTTATCTAAAGTTATTTGATAATTTGAATCTATCTGTTCTAGAATGATCGTCTAATATCTAGTTTAAATCTTCATGCTTTTGTTAGGCGTCCATCATGTTACTCATGTATTCGGGTGAATACTCTCAAGTCCTCAAGTGATGACGTTATTGAGAAGCTTTTGACTATTCTACAGGAGAGGAGGCAACAAAATGGTTCTGCTGACGGAACCAACATTTGCGATAACTTTGATGACCTTGCCAATGCAACTTTGAGCTCCTGTGGAACTGTTCTGCCAAATGCATCTGTACAAGATTGTTTCGTTGATAAGTGTCAAATTCCTAGTCTTGACTACGTAGTTTTTGTTAAAGGTTCGGGACCACACACTATTGATTACGGGCACAGAGAAGACACACCTCCCAAAGAGGTGGTTGTGAGTCGGAAATGTGCCGAAGCAGTTCTTCGTGGTGCCCAGGTAAGCATGAGATTTTAGAATTTATGCAGGAACTCTCTTTTTATTAATTATAAAATCTGTCTGGAAAAAGTGACAACCAAGCACATTCTACCTGAGCAGAATTGCACATTATCACTGGTTCTGCTATTTTTTTCTTGTTTTTAGCCTTCATGCAAACCAAAGAATGCCAAATTATTTCCCTTGGTTGCTTTTTGATATTCTGTGTGTAAGTGTAGGTACCAAGTGTTCTGCCCTGTAGTTGTATATCTTTTGCTGGAGTAATATTATATTTAAACATTCACAGAATGCAAGATCTTATTCTGTTTCCGCTTTACGATATTCTTATGTAGGTGTATGTGCCAGGTGTTTTAGCATGTAGTGCTCATGTTGAGAAAGAGGAAGTAGTTGCAGTGTCAGTTGCTGTAGAACAGCCTGGTGCGACTGGTGGATGGGGAGTTGGTTTTACTCGTGGAACTGTACTGCAGGGATCACATACAGGCAAGGATTTCATGCTTTTTGTCTCCACTTGTTTACAGTGTGAATAAATATACTTTATCACGAGCTTATGGTTTCAGATGTGAGCATGCATTCAAACACTCAGATTCAAAAGTCTTGAAATTGGAGGGTAGGGAACAAGGAAAAGTGTTAGCATGCCAAATTGTTTTTTCTTTATTTTTAAACGATAAAATGATTATTTATGTTAATGGGAGCTGAACTTAATCTAAAGTAGTTAAACAACTGATGAACATAAAGATATTGTTTAAGTAATTGACATTGAAAATGCTGGATACATATTCCATACTATTAAGAATTTATTCACAGCTAGATAGGCAATAATCACCAACTGTGAGGCTTTTTGATGATTTTCAGAAAGGGGATCTAGGGCTTCAAGAGAGAAAAGAAATGAAGAGAGAGAGAGATATATATATCTGATCATTAATTAATTACACAAAATGAATAGTGAAGTGTATATATAGACTACAAACATTACAAGTTAAAAACGTGTTTTGATAATAACACTTTTACAAATTAGTATAAGCAGCAAAGCGACTTTAGCCCTGGTCAACTTCCTCAATATCCCCCTTCAAGCGCAATTGAGGAGAATCAGTGAGCTTGTTACGAAATGTTGCAAACTTTGCACCAGCAAGGGACTTGGTTAAAATATTAGCAATATGATCTTTTGTAGCTATGTATTGCACTTGCAGGACTTTCTCAAGAACCTTCTCTCTGATGAAATGTATTTTAATCTTTATATGTTTTTTTCTTTGATGAAACACCGGATTTGTAGCAAGAGAACCTGCACTAACATTATCACACCAAATAATAGGACAAGAATGTAAAGGAACATGCAACTCTGTAAATAGATTTTGGAGCCAAAAAATGTCAGTGGCTGCCAGTGTTAGTGCCTGATATTCTGATTCGATAATGAACTTTGCTAACACTTTTTGTTTTCTGGAACACCATTGAATTAAATTCCTACCAAGGAAGACATAATAGTCACTAGTTGATCGTCTATCATCCACACAACCAACCTAATCAGCGTCTGAGAATGCTTCTAGAGTTAGGTTGGTAGTTGGTTTGAAGTGAAGACCAAGTGTAGTAATATTTTTTAAATATCTCAAGACCCTTACAGATTTGCCAATGTAAGATAGTAGGAGCATGTAAGAACTCACTGAGTTTATTTACTGGAAAGGCAATATCAAATCTTGTCATAGTGAGATACTGTAAAGCACCAATGGTGGACCTATAAAGTATAGGAGATTCAAATGAAGTACTATCAGTTAATGAAATTTTTTGTCCAAGTACACATGGGTGTGTCACACCTTTTGGTCCCATCATATTTGTTTTGATATATCTTGATTGAGTCAAATATTTTCCAGTATGATCTCTAATGGCTTCAAAATCCAAGGAGTACTTCAAACATCCTAGAATTTTTAAGGCAAACTGCTTGTTTAGATCATAGACAAGATTTAAAACCTGATTCTTATCAGTTCCAGTGATAAGAATATCATCAACATATACCAGTACAAACAAATGTTTTGCATATGAGAAGTGAATGAACAAACTAGTATAAGAAATTGAGCTTGTGAAACTCCAATCAAACGAAGCTTGTTTCAACTTTTCAAACCAAGCTCTAGGATCCTGCTTTAGCCCATATAAGGTCTTATGCAACTTGCAAACAAAATTTGGTAATTTCTCATCTACAAAACCCTCAAGTTGAGTGATGTATACAGTCTCTTGCAATTTCCCATTGAGAAAAACATTATTGATATCTATTTGTTGAATATCCCAACTATATATAACAGCCAAAGTGAGAATTACCATATCGTGGAAGGTTTTACTACTATACCGAATGTTTCAAAGTAATCAACACCAGAGGGATTTGCTGAAAACTTTGACAACAAGTCTGACCTTATATCTCTCCACACTACCATGTGAAAGGAATTTTACTCTAAAAATTCATTTGTTCACAACCACATGCATATTATCAGTAGGTGGAACAAGGCTCTAGGTTTGATTTGCTTGTAAATCATGTAATTCAACAGTCATAACCTCAACCCACTTTGGATCCAGCAATGCATGGTTCAATAGGTTGAGATAAAGCGGACATATATGCATAGGTTTTTGGTTTATAAATTCCTGATTTGGATCTAGTTTGCATAGAGTGACAAGGTGTAAGTCTGTGGAAGGATGCCTCAGTTGAAGGCATGGAATCATGATCTGAAGTGGTAGATAAAAGATTATTATCCTGTTGTTGAGTAGATACAGCACTAGGAACACATGAAGATGAAGATGGAGAATGTTGTGGATGACTGAATGAAGATGGAGAGTTTTGTGGCTGGCTGAATGAAGATGAGTGCTTATTGAACGTTGGAGAATTGGCTATTTCATGTATCATATCCTCAAATGTGTCCTTATTCAATGATGACCAGTTTTGAACAAAAAGTTGATTAGAGATTTGATCAGAATAGGCAACTTTAACAAGGGAATAAAAACCACTAGTGAAGGGAAATAATTTTTCATTGAATGTTACACTTTGAGCAATATAGATTCTTCTAGTAGGACTTAATCGTCTATAGCCTTCGTATTTGTTGCCATATCTAAGAAAAACACATTGTGTGGTGTGAAAACTAACTTTATGCCTATTGTATGATCTAAGAAGGGATAACAAGCACAAGAAAAAATTCTGCAATGACTAAGATTGGATTTTTCATTAAAAAACAATTCATAGGGTGTTTTATGGTTAAGAGTGATAGTAGGAAATCTGTTTATGAGTAGAGTGCTGGTAGCAAAAGTCATCCTACCAAGAAATCAGTGGCATCGTTGCTTGTGTCAAAAGAGTTAAACCTGTCTCTACAATGTGTTTGTGTTTTCTCTCACACCTGCCACTTTGTTGGTGAGTGTGTGGGCAAGGATGCCTAAGCAAACTCCCATTTCGGTGAGAAATGGTTCAAGTTTCCTATACTCACCTTCCTAGTCAGATTGAACACACTTGATCTTTTTATTGAATTGTCTTTCGACAAAATTTTAAAATTATTGGAATATGGATACAAGTTTAGATTTAAGTCTCATTGGAAAAATCTAGATAAACTTAGAGTACTTATCTATAAAGTTGACATAATATCTATAACTCTCAGTAGAAGTGACATATGAGGGTCCCCATACATCAGTATGTATAATATCTAGGAAAGATTTAGCACAATTTGAGGATAAAGAATAATGAGATTGAGATAATTTTCCATATTGGCATGCTTGGCAGAAATTAATACACTTTTTAACATCAATAGAAAAGTTTAAGGATTTTAGAACGTGTTGCAATATATGTTTATTAGGATGTTCCAGTGTAATTTTGTAAAACAGTAGAATTGGAATTACAGACATCAGAATTTGATAATGGAGTGGACTCTGACACATCTAGCTGATAAAGTCTATGTTTAAGCCTTCCTCGAAGAAGAGCCAACTTCGAGAACTTGTCTTTATAGACACAAGAGTCATTTTCAAATATAGCAATCAGGTTATTATCAACAAGAAATTTTGACAAACTGAGCAAATTTTGCTTGATAATTGAAACATTTAATATGTCTTTCAGAAATAAAGGGGTATATATGTCAGAGTTAAAGATGTCTGAACCAACATGGGCAATAAAAAAAGCATTACCATCACCAACTGTGAGCTTACCTTTTTCTTTGTAGTCAGCATGAATCTAAAATCAGATGTGAAGTGGTCAGAGGCCCCATTGTTTACGTACCAAGCATCATCTTTAATAGTAGAAGGTGATGCCGCGTAGGTTTGTGAATGATTGGAATTCCCTCTGTTCTGAAGGGAGTTCATCTCACTCTTGAATGACATGTCAAACTTCTTGTAACATTTCAAAGCAGTATGTCCAACTTTATCATAGATTTGGCATTGCACATTTGTTTTGTTTCTTCTGTCTCTTCCTCTACCAGAACTCTAGATATTATAACCAGAATTAGCAAAGGAAGATGAAAGTTGTCCTGGGTTTGAATAATTTCCCTTGAACCTTTTCCTGGCAGCAAAATTAGCAGTCCACCACCAAAATCATAAGTAGAGGTTGCACATAATTATTCTAAATGCATCTCATGTGATTGTAAAAGATATTGTGTCTCTTGCAAGGTAACAATCTCACTTCGTGATGTGAGATTGACTACAACAGCATCATCAGAACGAATGCCCCCTAATATGTACATTAAAAGATTTGTATCATTCACAAGATTTCACAGGATTACTGGCAGTAGATAGACTGTCAGCTATCCCCTTCATTGAAGGGAAATAGTCTTTGTGGATTGCAACGCAAAACGAAGATGCAGTACTTGTGATTTCAACTGAGACACAAACAGTCGCTCGAATGTTTGTCAGACCTGACTTGCGGTCCAAACATAATCAGTTGGTCCGTTCGCAAACATGTTCTCAGAAAAGTTGGTCCGTTCGCAACCACAGTGAATAGGCAGGGTTGACTCGCCTTATGATGTTATCGGTGTTTGCAGATTTGGCCTCAATCACCTTCTGAAGACAGATCATGCTTCCGGTAATGAAATCTTCAAGATCGTATGCCTGAAGAGTAGGTATGATTTGTGATTTACAAAACTTATAATTCGATCTCCCTAATTTCATCGTTATTGGCAAAAGAGTGGGTAGACCATTTAGAGCACTAGTCACGGCAACACTTTCAGCAATCGGAAGGCTACTAGTGATGGCGTCTTCAGTCAAAGGAACATTTGAGGTTCCAGAACCCAAAGCTCTGAAGCAGTATTGCTCTGATACCAAGATGATTTTCAGAAAGGGGATCTAAGGCTTCATGAGAGAGAAGACGAAGACACAGAGAGACGATAAAAAAATCTGATCATTAATTAATTACACAAAATAAATAGTGAAGTGTATATACTAACTACAAACATTACAAGATAAAAACATGTTTTGATAATAACTTTCTCAATACTCCCCCACTCACACAAAACAAAACAAAACAGACACATATGTCTGTCTTTAATTTTGAAAAAATACCCCTCTTCTCAAATCTCTACTTTTCATTTTTTTTCACTATTCTTCATATCTCTCTACTCAATCTTGTTTCTCCTCATTAATCTTCAACACGAGCAATCTTCTACGATCGGATTCCATCACATAAGCGGTATACTAGTTTACTATAAATTAGTATATTTTCTTATGTGTGTTCTTGACAAATTTTCCCATTGCAATTAGCAATTAGCTACGATGTAGCAAGTTTTTTCCATTTTCAGGTTGTCATGATACCTCTATATAAATCATGTGCATCTTTCCAATTGTTGTAGGAATAGAAATACCATTTTCTAGATGGTATGGGAAAAGACCTGGGTTCAAGTTGCCGCTACCTATTTTTGAAAAGTTGTGCATGCGTGCTTAACCTTTAATCAAAAAATGAATCCGGTCTATTCGTGAGGGAGTCGTGAGGGAGTGTGTTGAATATAATATTTAAATGAATACACGTGGCACCTCTCTAACATGATAAGGTTTTTGGTGAGATAGTTAACACATACAGTTGACTTAATTGTAAGTGTTTGGCACCGGCATTTAAAACTTTCGGTTCTAAGTTCTTGACACATAAAAACAATAGAACATAATTACCAAATACTGTTATTAAACCGGGGCCCTGGTTGGTTAAAATTGTCTGGCGGCCTCTTCCGTTATCTTGTTTGCCCGTTTTTCAATATCCTTGAGTGCCTAAAGTAATCGCAAAGGGTTCTATTATTAGTCTGATTTCCAATCAATTAATTTCAAGTATATATATTTTTTTAAACTTCATGTATTCACTGCCATGCACGAAACTTCTATGCTTGCATCTCAATACGTCTTGCCTTAAAATTCTGGATGGGAATGAATTTTAATTGTCCCACTTGTCATTTAAGGATTAAGTAAAGTTCTGATGTGTGCACTGGACAATCACTTCTCCCTGTCCGGGTTTATTTTGTGCTTTATATACTCTGTACGCCCCTTTTATTATTTTTCTGTGTGTGCCGAATAACAATCTTCATAATCAAAATATCGAATGGATTCTAGATTGTTGAAAGTAGATATACGACATCATGTCCAGAACCCCATGCTTCCTTATTTTTTGCAGTCCTCTCTGTATCTTCTTGCATTTTACAAGTATAACCAGTACACAGATTGTTTTATACTTTAATATTACTTGCAAGCAGCATTTTACAAGATATGGGGTTTTGCTCTGTGAGCTTCCTTGGTTGCAGGCTTTAAAATTCATTAGTTTTATCTTTAGATTGATGGGTGATGTAACAGATGCATAAGTGCAATATTTATTCTACCAAGGCAAGAAGCAAATCTTTTCTTTCTTGCTGTGTTACTTCTAGCTTATAAAACTGCTAACATTACTGTATCCTTTCATAGGATGACAAATAAGCGACAATAGTTAACGATGTGGTACTACTGTGTACAAAATATTAGTTTCTTATGAGTTTCATGGAGACGTATACTGCTGCTCATGTCTAAATATCTGCATTGAGATTTTATTTCTTCTAAGGCCTGAAACTATAGAAGTATCTGGCCTAATCGATGAAATCTATGAGTATTAGACTACATGTATCAGGTTCTTTTTCCTTCTTCTCTTTTGTATATATTTTCGTCTTCCCAAGTTGCAACTTGCAGTCGCTTATTTCCCTTGTCTGCAGAATCTGCCTTCCAAACTTCACTTTAATGTTCATAGACCATGCTACTTGGACCCTTGTATGGAGGCTCAAGTACTTGTATCACTTGACACACTTGAACAAGTGTATGACCTGTAAACTTCTTCTTAATCATGAAATAATTGATTAATTCAACAATTAGACATGTTCCCATGTCTGACACCTGCCCAAGTCCATTTAACAGTGTTCATAAGAGTGTCGGGAAACTTTAATGATAGGTTATATTTAACTTGTTTGCAGATCCTTATTATGTTGAAAGGAAGGGCCTCTACATTGGCCAAGGAACCACAATGCTGTCCAGAGCTGGGATCTTTCGTGTATCTGAAGGAGTTGCAGTGGATATGGTTCATAGAGTATATAAATTACCTTCCTTTCGTGGTATGGTTTTCTTCTTTTGTGATCTAGGACTACGTTTAGCAGAAAGCATGAGAGTATGTGTTGAGCATATGTACTCCATTTACGTTTCATCAACCTGGTTGTTGGACCATGATCGCATAACATTGCCACTTTATTCCTTTCCAAGAGTTTGCCAAAAGGATCTTGTGAAAATAAAACTGTCTTGGAAATACATATGCACATCATTTGTGATAAATATGGACCTTAAGAATGATATCAAACCGTCTTCATTGGATATGGCCCCCAGTATTTTTTTGGATTTCCTGTAGTAACCTTATATATCTACACCCAATGTGGTTGACTTTAATCTGCAGAAACCAAACCATTGATAATAGAGTCATCAATCTGAGTACACTAAACTTTCTATGAGCTTACTTGCAGAACAGGAAAGCTGAAATGAAATAGAAAGCTACGAAATAGAGAAGAAACGAGGAGGGCAGCCTCCCTATATTTATCATCATGATGAATAATACTCTAAAACTATATGTTTGACATCATGCATAATTCAGCTTATTTGATTTTTACTGGCTGTGCTGCACAATATAAGTATTTTTTGTTGTCATCCTCTTTATTTCTTCTGAATCAGATGAAGAGGGCTTGCTATTTATAGGTTCAATAGTTGAAATTAGATGTCCAAAGAGTGATACAAAATAGTGGTGACTTTAGCATCATAAAGAAGGCTTTCATTTGTTGGCTTTACAATTCTTTCTTTGTGGTCCAATTTTCTCATGTCCAACTGTAGTGGATAGTAGGTTCTGGTATCTTTAAAATAGTAACTAAAAATATTTAACTCTTTGGGGTGCAGATTTACTCGAGGGGGAAATATTTCTTCAGAACCTGCCCAGCATTATTACTGCCCATGCGTTAGGTATGTAACTTTGCACTTTAGTTCTTAAATGTTCTGTTTAGACCATCAATTTATGTTGTCTTTGATCACCTTTATATGTTAACACTCATTCTGAAACATCTTGTCCTTTTCTTATTATGTGTTACTAAAGTTCAGAACCAGTGTTTTCTAATCAATCACACCAAAATTTGATGTTGCTCTGCCGCCAATTTTGAAAATATGAAAGCAAAAAGTGAAGCAGACTTAAGTGGCTTAATGATTGCCTTCACGACATGGAGTATAATGGACCAGTCCTCTGTCTCAGTTGCTCCAGTGGATTTTATGTTTTGCACTGATTAAGGAACTTGTCCAGTGTGAAGTATACGCGAGAATCGTTTGACAATCGTACTAAAGAGCTGTGAATAGATGTTGACTTGTCCATTCTTGCTATATTCTGAACTGAAATAGTGTTTAGCCTGCAATATTTAGGGAACGGTTTAAAGTTTGTCTGGTACAGTGAATTTCTGAATAAATGAAAATGGGAAGTTTTAGGAATTGTTTTCTGATACGTGCTGGAAACTTCTAAAATTTTGGATTTATGCAATTCTTCATCTTTAAGAAAATGTTGAATCACAATACACTTGGAAGAGAAAATATAATGTTAATGCTATTATATGTAAAATTCAAGAGTTTTGATAGTTTTATTAGAAAAACTGAAATAGAATGGGTTTCCTTGATTTTTGTTAGTTTTGAAATTGACTTTATGCTTGTTTTCCATATTATCCAAAGAAAACATGTTGAATGTTGTGTGTTGAAAATTTGAACTGTGTATAGGAGAAAGGACTGTGAAGTGTCTTAGCTAAGTTGCATAAATTGTGCAATGGAGCACTGACAAGAAAGTGTTGAAAGATGAATTATTTTCATGAGGGGAGCTTCTTAAAACTTCTTAAACCAAAACCAAAACTGAGAGAGGAGCTTCCTCGAGATTTTTATGATATTTTTTTGGAACTGAAGTTTGTAAAAATACATGGTTTTGCTTTTTTACATGAAGTTGAAGCACGTAGAAGGTTTTGACCAAAGAGGGGCAGATATAAGGAAAGGAGGTAGGTTGGGTGCTTGGAGTAACTGTGGTTAGATTTGGTAAAATGTCGGTTTCAATACAGAAAAGAAGGATCTGGAAAAGAAAAAGATAAAGACAGAATGAAATATATATGGTAATCTGCCAAACATGCGATTTTCCTTTAGACTGTTGCAAAGACCATGCCCTTGAAGAGCTTGACATTAGTGAAAACTAGTAAAAGATTCAGTCCTTATGAGTCCCATCTTCTAAATTTTTAGACAGTCTATTTTTGGGTGTTCATTTTGTGTAGTGCTGTCTTCAGTATCTGTATGTATAGATAACTTTATACATCGCTACCTATTCATGCACAGCAATTTTTATTATTTACTATTCAACAATGTATTGGTATTAAATAATGCTATTTCTGCATAAATTACTTTACTATGCATTTCTATTCTCCTCTCTCTCTGAATAACACGCTCTTATCTTCTTTCTTCTTTTTTCCCCTCGTTTTCCCTTGCTAAGTTGCCCCTGTTCTGTCTTTGCCACAGATCCTCGGGAAGGAGAAAGGATATTGGATATGTGCGCAGCTCCTGGAGGGAAAACCACTGCAATTGCAATTCTCATGAAGGACAAGGGAGAGGTTATTGCAGTTGATAGATCTCACAATAAGGTGAACCTTCTGAACTCGATAGGTGATTTTGCACATCTTAACTATTTTTGTAATATCTTCACTACATTATCAAAACTCATTCAATTATCATAGATTGACAGACTAGATGGTGTGGAAGTTGATATATATTGCAGGTAATCTGTATTAAAAGTGCATATATACTATTATGGATACTAAGGTGTTGTCCCTCCAAAAAGTTGAGCCCTTTTGGAGGTGGCAAGTTCATCTTTGGTGCCATTGAGTCCTTGGTTACCATTTGTCAACTATCTTCTCGATTCTAACTGTATGTCTCCTATCTCAATCAACCCATATGAACTAGAAGCTAGCTTTATAATGATGAAGTCATGCATGCATATTAAATAAATAGATTACAAATGTACTTCTTAACTATAAGCTTGAGATAAAAATTTTGGATAATGAGATATGGTGGGTATGAGATGACAATGATTAAAAAAAATATAATAAAAGCACAAAATGAATAATACTTCTTCAGTTCAAATCTGAATGGGCTCATTTAAAATGGCGTGGAGTTTCAGCAAGAGTTGGAAAGGTTAGTATATTTGATACATCTTGTCTTTTTTAACTTCTAACTTGTGTGAATCTCTGAGTCACACGGTTTTCTTCGGAAAGAAAACATTTAAAGTAGGACGAAATCATGTCCAAACATCCCAAAACGAAAATTGATTCCCAGATGGAGAAAAATCATAACGATGATAATACTAAGAGTCACAAGAGTAACAATAGTAATAACAGCATAATCATTAATCATAAATTAGCAATAGTAATGGTAATAACAATAACAGTAGCAACAGTAATAATAATAACAACTATACTAGCAGTACAATAAACTTTATATATAACTGGTTTCAAACAAAAAGAGAAGCTTCACACACAACTAACATTTCCATTTAGATGATAGTAGTGAAAGCTGTATGGAGAATTGACATTTCTACTTGAATGAAAACTCCCAAGTTAAATTTATCACATGAACTAAATTGAATTCTAAATACAATATCCAGGAATGTGGTACATTTGAACTGCTATATTCTCTTGTAATAATTGAAAGCCGAAGAATGAGTAACTATTGGTAATTTTTTCCACCAGCTTAGTTGTTTGATAGAAAAAGAAAAGACTAAAGCAGAGAAATGGTGTGAAGATAAGTGATGCCACTTGCTATTTACACTCATGGCACTACCACAATGACATTGCTCATTATTCTTTTTTCTATCATGTTTTATTTTCCAAAGTTTATGTTAGCGGAAACTTGTATGGTTCTAAATTGATTCTGCCACAAGGTACAGAGGGAAAATGAATAAATCAGCTTGAATTGAGATTTGAGAGTGTGGTTACATTATTAACCAAATAATATATATGATTGTAGAATGAGCGGTAAACCTGTTGCCCTGAGGAAGTTGCCAATAGTCAGCATGCGGTTTTAGGCTTTCAATCAGTGGTAGATAGCATTTATTGTATGCAGTTTACCCGATAGAATTAAAGATGATGAACCTCCATCCGCCTTGTAAGTATGCTTGGCATTTAGCAGACTGATCAAGCTTGTAATGAGGCTAGAGCGGGTCACTATGTGCTAGACGGGGGACGGATTGTGGACATCTCCCCTGGGTGTTGGATAGTCCACTCATAACTGGTATGGACAAGGGAAAATGGAAACTACACACCTTAATTTATCATGCATTTTTTCTTTGTGAATATCCGATGAGAACCAATTGGAAAGGATAGATAAAGAGGAACTTAGCACCACTTCGTGTTCAAATTCTCCTTTTTAGATGTTTGATTTCTTGCATTCTTGGGATCTTTGAATATTACCGTAGAAAAGATATTGACAAATGTGAACTTTTCTTGGATATTAGCTACTAAATGCAGAACACTGCATTTCAAGTAGAAATGATAACAATAGTTGATATGTTGCTTCTATTCTGCCTTCTCGAAAATATAGCTACTTTTGGCAGACTTATTATATTCAAATCTGAAATTTCAGAATAAAATTACATTATTCTTCTGTTTTGTCTCCGCTCTCTCTGTATGTGTTTCTCTGTGTGTATGTGTTGGTGTGCAATGTGTATAGATTGGAAAATATTCTGTTCCTTTATACAAGAAAATTGCAGGTGTTTGAGATCCAAAAATTAGCGGCTGAAATGGGCTTGAAATGTATAACCACATATAAACTTGATGCGCTGAGATCTGTCCAGAGGATGAGTGAATCTGATAGAAAAGATACTCCACAATGTGGTGAGCAAGTTGAAAGCAATGAAATTTCAGATTCGTCAGCAGCAGGAATAGAGGAAATGTCATCCACTGCTATAGGTGGTACACAGGGTGAGTTATTTCCAGAATAACACAAGCCTTTATTGTTTATTACTGGAAAATTGTGAAATTTGTGG
Source organism: Forsythia suspensa (assembly GCA_023638005.1). NCBI lineage: Eukaryota > Viridiplantae > Streptophyta > Magnoliopsida > Lamiales > Oleaceae > Forsythia > Forsythia suspensa. Next base: position 36,880,660 of record CM042663.1, on the reverse strand, counting down.
CAATATGTGAGTTTTCAGGCTGATTAGTTATGTTTAGGCTAGTTTAGCCCCATTGACACCTTGCTGCTTTAACAATACTATGTTCCTTGAAACTGCATGTGCCACTTTTACTATGTTAAGGTAGATTGATATGGAATAGATTTGGCACTCGAATGACTCTTTGCTACGTCATTTTTCTTCCACCTACAATATATGCTACTGGATTAGAAGGTTGATCTAGTTTTGCATCTGAAGCTCCATATTAGTTGGGTATTATAAGAACTTAAATTGATAAATTTATAGGACAAGTACAGTGAAGCAGCAATATAATTAACTATATATTTGTCTCTTCACTGTTTCAGAGTTGAGATTGGCTATTATTTAGATCTTCTCATGGTCGAAAGGTTGGAGGTTTGTGACTAAAGTCCGAAACTGTACTCTGAGTTTGGAAACTGCAGCTATTGGTTAATATGATAATTGCTGCAATCCAGAATCCAAAGACTAAAAAATGAGTAGACTATTCTAGTTGTTGGTTTTTGGTGAGCCATCATGTCCATTCTATTTAATTATATACTCCAACAAGACATGAGGGGTAGAAAACTATTGATGCTGCAATTGGAGAAAGATATTGTGAGAGAAACTTCACTCACTGGGGGTGGGGGTGGGGAGATGTTTGTAAATCCAAGATAACCAATAGAGAAATTGTCAATTCTTTATGTCCGGTTTGGTCTCACTGGCTTTTGACAGACACCTGTGCTCTTTCTTAATGGAAGAATCCCTAAACCCTAGTGATCAACGTAAGTTGTGAATTGCTTCACTTAAGTGAGAGTTTAACCAACATGTAACATTCAATTGAAAGGAAAATGTGTCAATTCGCACTGAGAAGCAGTGTATGATAGCAGTAAGCACCAAAAGGTAGAAGTACATCTATTTGAATACTGTTGCTTAGATGTCATAAACGCTTAAAGCATATATACACACACAATGATTCATGTCAATCTCTTGTAGAGAAGCTGAATTTGTTACCTGTCACATGGATTGTTTTGTGTTTTTGGATATCTATCAGTGCTATGACCATTATGTATGACTGGAAAGATGGATCTTAAATCCTATTCCAATATTAATGTTAATTGTCGCTCTTCCTTTATCAAGAGTCCATGAACCTTTGGAGAATGTGTTGAAAGATTAGAAAATTATAGATACATGTTTGTTGAGTGTTGTTCAATGTTGATTAGGATGTGGAAAATGTCTTACTACATTATTTTAATCTCTATAGTGATTGGGGGAGTGACTTGTTGGATATTTATTATTGTGGAGTTGATCGATCATTGCAGTATGAAATATTTTAAGGTACTGGGTTTATAGAAAACAATGTTCTTTTTTTCTGTTGGATGATGGATTTTGCTTGATGGCATTTTGCACTGTACATGTTCAACTGAATGATTCAATCTGCGATGGACTGGATATAGCCACCCTTGAGCAATTGAGGAATGAAAATTGCATTAGTAAAGCCGAGCTCAGGAAGAATAATCGAAAATTGAAGAATGGACCTGGAAGAAATAACTGCTTAGGCGGTAGAGTTGAAAAGTCGAAAGGATTTCCACCAAATAGCTTTGACCGGGTTCTCCTTGATGCTCCTTGTTCCGCTCTTGGTTTGAGACCTCGACTATTTGCTGGAGAGGTAAGGAACTTTGCTTAATTTGTTCTCATATATCTCTTGTTTGGCATCGGCTCATTGTTTGTAATACAGTCTTCAAGACTGCGGTCTTGCTTTGTTGTATGCACAATGTGGACTGCTGATTCTGGTGCTCACCATTGCTTTGCATGGTGCCGCATCTTAATCCATTTTAGGTGTTTGCACCTGTTGTGTTTACGACTTATCTCATTCTACTCCTACCTAACTGAATTAATTTTGAGAAGGGAAAATTGCAGCTGCCGTCCCCAAGCTTTACTGCATTTTGTACTTCTGTGCCCAACCTTTATTTCTTGGCAGTGTTATCCCCTACCTTTCATTTTTTAGCACCCGTCGTCCTTAGCAGGAAACCGTCCTAAACTCTGTTAACTAGTCGTGTGCGGGTTACATGCTTAAAATGGCGAGGGTAATAAAGGAAAGTCATATAGAAGTAAGCAATAAAAGAAATACAAAATGGAAACGGAAATCTTCTTCTCCATTGAACCCCACCACTGCAGCGCCCTGGCCTTCATTGCCATTTTCCTTCATAGATCAATATTTTATTAGATCTTTCAAAGTTGTATCAATTTGTTGGGTTTCAAATTCAATCTTTCAAATTATCCTTGTTTGATTTCCAACTAAAGTGTATCGACGCTCAACATGTTTGGTATACTCTTCACATACATATCCTCCTTTTTTTGTGTAGTAAATTTTCACACAGATTGAATTTCTAATCGGATTAATTTTACTTATGGCCACTGAACTTTGCACTTAGTCACTTTGGCCACTGAACTTTAATTTGTTTCAGACTGATCACTGTACTTTACAAGATCTTTCATTCAGACTACTTTTTCAGTTTGGTGCCTATCTTTTAATTGAAAATCCTATGTGTTCGTGAGCCACGTCATCAAACAGATTTTCAGTTAAATCCTTTGACTTGGCACGCGGACATGTAGAATGTTTAGTTAAAAATGCACGCCAATTTGAGTCGGTGGTTTGAATGAAGCATTTCGTAAAGTTCAGCGATGCCAAGGTGACATTAAGTGCAAAGTTCACTGGCCATTAGTGAAATGAACTCATTTCTAATCTTTTTCCCCTCAAACCAAGAGAACGAAACAGAATACTTTTTGCCACCTGTATATAGAAAAAAAATAAAATTTCATTTGCAGTTGCACTTTGATGATTCATTCATTCCAAAAACATCAGTTAATTTACAAAGAGAACATTAAATTTATTTATTTATTTGGTTTATCTAAGACTTGTGTACGGATATATATAGCCTCGCCTTTCTAAGGATGGAGGCACACATGACTAGTTAATTTTTTATTTTTTTTGTAACGGTTTCCGTCATTAACGACGAGCCAACTGGAGAACTCAAGCTCGGTTGTCAACATTACCAACTTTTAAAATATAGAGGTCGAACCAACAGGGACGGTTAAAATTTAGAAAGTTTAATCCAATCTTTGTAAATTATTATACTAACCTAGTTTACGAGGTTTGAAATTGTGCAAATTAATTAATTTGATGACCATGATAGCTTTTGTAATTATTAATATTCCCCACTTAATTAGTATTCTGAAAGTGTGTTTTATTTTTGCAGTTGTGCTATAATTAAATTTTTGATAAATATATGTCCATGCTTTGCTGTACCAGTGATGTGTAAATCAGGAAAAAAAGTATATCGAGTCTATTTAGTTTTCTTGCATGTATGTTCAGAAACTAAGATAATTTCCCTTAGAAGTTCTGACATGATATGGAAAGCAACAAATCTCTATTAATAAATTAAGAGTGAGGATGGGTTTCTGAGTAGTTTGCCACTTTGCCGTAGAAGTTTTGACATGATTGCTAATTGTTAATGCTGAGTTCACCTAGTAATAGGACGATTTGCCCAATTAGTTTCTTTATATATAAAACTATACCTTCTTTCAACATGTCATGGACAAATCCTTGTTGTCTTTCTTTGCTTAGTTTTCTTATTTGTTCTATACATTTTGAATTCTTCTAGCATGTTACCTTTTTCCTTATTTTGGCTCTTGCAATTGAAACTAGTTTTGCTTAATTATATTGATTGCTATATGTAGGTGACTGTGGAATCATTGCGGACCCATGCCACGTATCAGAGACGAATGTTTGATCAGGCTGTGCAGCTTGTCCGCCCTGGTGGAGTTATTGTGTATTCAACGTAAGTGTTTTTATGCATATGTTCTCATGAAATGTGCACCTATTCATATTGTATGAACAATATTGGTGCTTTCTGTTTACCTTGAAAATTTGAAGCACTTTTAACTTTTTTGTATACTCCCGAGTATTACCTTTTATGTGAATGCTGCCTGGTGACTGTGAAACAGCACAAGGGTTAGTATAGGCTCTTAATTTGATATCACGCCCCGAGGCTTTTGGATCATTGTTACTTGCACAAAATACATACTGGTTGTATCTTTACTGCCTTAGAATTCACTGCTATGTTTGATAACAATAGCTAAGTTGACGAGCATAAATTCTCTTGCCATGGTTCAAGGTTGATGGAAGTCTAAATTAAGTATAAACCTAATTCTGTTCTTCTCTTTCTGCAAACAATTGGTCTAACAGTCTAAGAAGCACAATCTCATGGGGCCTTAATGTACATGTCCGATATGTCCTGGACAGCAACATGCAGGCGTGTTCGTAAGTGCACGAGCATATGTTTGCATTGATATGCTTTAAGAAAAATCAAGCTCTTGAACTTCTTTTGGAGATGACATCCTGTCCAATCAGCTTCACCTTTGAATATAGAAAGGGTAAACACTAATTGTTTGGATGTGCTGTCGTCAAATCCTCCAAGAAATTGTGGTATACTTGCATGACATACTTATCTCATTACACATGGTAGAAATTTGTACTTTTTCTCTAAGGCATTAAATTTTTCTTATTTTTATGGTTTTATCCTTGTTCTTCTCTTACCCAAAGGACCAACTTTTAGATCCAAATCTGTGTTTACAAATGCAATATTAGGTGGAAAATGATAGTAGGTGCGTAGATCTGTGATGCTTAGACTCTTCAAAATGGAGGAAGTACCCGTGTCGACACGACATGACATGACACGGGTACGGGTATGGGATCCGGCTCGGATCCTTCAAATCCGAATAGGATACGACATAGGGAGAACACCATTGGTAGATGTCCAAGCTGCAAAGCTGCAGAAAGAGGAAGAAGAAGACAAAGGGAGGAAGAAAAAGATAAAACGCAGTGAAAGGAAGGAAACCCTAATTTTAAAAAAGAAACATGGCCCACAACATAAAAAATAGCATTAAAAGTGATTTTTAATTAACTCTTTAATTTTTATTTCCAAGAAGACATCACAGGCTGTTTTGTGACTATTTTTAAACAAGCTGACCCACAACTTTTAAACCATTAAAAGTAATTTAAAATACTAATTGTTATTTTAAAGAAAACTAATTACAATTTTCAATGCCTAAATTGCCATTTATGAATTGTTGTTTCTAAAGAAAACCCGACCTATTAAATACTACATTACCACACTTTAATTCAACTGAAAAATATTATATTTTTCTATATATATGTATATATATATACACATATAAAAATGCATTTAAAATTAGTAGTATACAAATTTAGAAAAAAAAGTATGATTGTAAGATCCGTGTACCTTGTAAAGTGGATATGCTCTACCTTGTAAAAATTTGCAATTTAATTTTTATTCAACTTTTTACATGTTAATTTCGAGGAAAAAAAAAACATTGAAATCCGAAACCGTATCCGTAATTTGGACTTTTTTTAGTCGTGTCTCCGTATCCTAAATTTTAGAAAAAAAAGGATCCGACACTTAGATACGTACCAGTACCCGAGTCCGAGCATCATAGGCGTAGATTAAGAATCCGAGTACTCTATAGTAATAATATTCATTTGAATGACCAGATTAATTAGAAAATTGGAAACTCATCCGTGTTTGATAACACAATTAATCAATTGATAAACTCCCAAAATAGGGTTTCTAGAGATCTATTAAAGAATTTGCCTCCAAGTTGTAGATATCTCTTGTATATGCGTCGGCTGATCAACATACACTTTAGAAGCAGGCTGACTTTCTGAAAGGTTTGTGGTTTAGTAGGATTCCAACGGATGATATCTTCCTTTTTCGTTCTCATACTTTCTTCATTTTCTACAATTTTAATGCTTTCATATAGTTGATATGATCGTTTCTGCTAATATCTTTTAAGCATTTCCTCAACAGAACAATGCCTAAAACATAATCTAGTGTAACTCCTACCCCACCTGAAATGTTCAGAAGTATATGACAGTCAATGTTTTCAAACTGCAGATGTACAATAAACCCTGGTGAGAATGAAGCATTGGTTAGATATGCATTGGACACATATAAGTTCCTCTCACTGGCATCACAGGTTAGAATGAAGTTTAAAGTCTTTATAGATTATAAATAATTTAATTTAGTTCTTTGATTAATTCTTTGCAAGCATCTGTTGGACCACACTAGCAGTTCTTGTGGTTTTTACAAGGAGCAAAATTGTGCAGACTGCCTAGTTGGCTACATTTCATTCTTTCCATGACTCCATCCTTAGTGAGTGAACAAGTGACTTGTGTGTTTAAGTTCATATCAACCAATTGGTCCCTTGAAAAATATATAATTAGATATATTGGGAATATTCTTGATTGAATAGATGTAAAAAAGATTCTTATAGTTTTTTAATCATCATTCTTATGATTTATTTTACAACATACTCATTGAAAGGAGTTTATAGTTAAATATTCATAGTCATGATGAGAACAAAAGTTATTCAGTTTGCCAGCAAGTAACAACAAGCTAATACTTTTCTCATCAGACTTGGACTGTCCACATGTTTTTTTTTTTTTGGACATTTCGTATTCCAAGCTACTTGTTTTGTAAGGATCAAGGAAATTAAATGCTTTGAAACATATTTAGGTCATGTTATTTTGAGATATCAGTCTTTTTCCAGCTTATTTTATAGGGTTGCATTGATCACGTGAATCGGAGGTTAGTTAGGCTCATGCAAGACACATTTCAATCATTTCTTTCATTAATTTATCCTCAATATTTTTCACAAATTTCAATTGTGATATATAATCTCTTTATTCTAGCCACACATCTATCTCAACATCATTTTTATCTACTGCCTTTATTATCTTTTTATCCTTTAGTGGCACACGAATCAAAGTTATAGAGCATAGTTACTCTAATAAGCTGTTGTGTGGAACATCCTATTTAAATTGATAGGTAGTGTCACACTTTTTTCATTTCGTCCAACTTGTTCTAATCTTATTTAATTTTTATTTTTCAAACTCTATTGCTTATTATTAGTTTCCATAGAAACCCTTTCATATAATTTCTCTAAATCACTTATTCTTTAATCTTTGAAAGTATGTAAGTGGTCTTCATACTAGATCTACCTAGGATAAAAGTAAATTAGGTTCTTATGAATTTGAAATTACACATTAAGTATAGGAGATAACTGCATTAATACTCTTAGGGTACTGAATAAAATATAGACACCTACTCTTTTCGAGAGTTACAGAAGCGCCACTTGACATTTGTTTTTGAGAATTTTTTTTTTTCCCTTTAACGATTAAGTGTATGTTTGGTAAAGATTTTTGTAGATTATAAGCTATAGGTCCTACAAAATGTGTGGATAAAAATAATGTTTGATCGATTTATAAGTGCCTAATTACACACAAACACACTCTTAAAGCTTCTATAGAAAATATTTGTACTCGTTCGTAAACTACCCTTCCAAAAATAAAAAGAAAAAAAACTTAAAATTGTAACACCCCAAATCTTAGCAATCAAAGTTTTTACTAAAATACTTTTTAACTACTAAAGACAACAAATTTAACCTCCTATAGTCTTAAATAATCGTAAAATATCACCAAATCTTAGCAAATCAAATTTGTTACAAAAGTACTTTCTAACTACTAAAGACAAAAAATAAGACCTCCTATAGTAAATGATTTAAAAATGATTGTAAAGTTTCGTTAAAGTTATAGCCGAGAAAATAAAGTTTTCGTGGAAGTTTTTATAAAGCAAGTTAAAGTTCAATGAGAACTTGAGCATGTTTGACATGGATTTTTTTTTTACTCCTTTTTTTCCACTCTCATTTTCAATCACATATTTCATGGTACCCACAGCTTTTGTTAACTTTCAACCACGCGTTACACAAACTTTTTTAAATCTTTCTTAAAGAACTACTTTTAAATTTCATCAAACAGACACTAAGTAAAATATATATGTATATATATATTTTTGGCAGTTTATAGGTATCTAAAACTTTTGGACCAAATGAATTAGTTTGGTCTTGATATTTTAATAGTAGCTTGTTAACATCTGGAAGTAAACCATAGTAAAATATCACATCATTAAGACATCCAGAAAGAGCCATTGTAACGCCCCGAATCTGTCAACTCAGTCGTTACTAAATTATTTTCTGACCACTAAGAAAACCAATAAGGCCTTCTATAGTCTTAAATAAACAGTATTATTGATGTGGAACATAGGTTTTATTTGAAAACCCCGCTATCAAACAGATAGTCTACGATTTCCCTAACTTTTATAACCACAAGAACTAATTGAACCTTGAAATTTTAGTTGCATGTAGATAACATCTAGGGGTTAAACATAGTAAAACATCACGTTGAAATTCCAATAATTGGTTACTCAAATAATTTTCCAAAACGAGACTCAATATTTTCCCAAATTGACTGCCACATGTTTACTAAAACGAACATAACTCAATCTACAGGTTATGGAATCCCGTGATTTAAATTCTAGGTGATAGTTAACACATGGGGCTAGGTTTCTCAACTTGAAACTCCTCAAAATTCAAACTATACAATTCACAGTGAATTTTCAAAGACAGGGAAGAAACTGGAAAAATTGGGCAGCCTTATAAAAATAAAATTCAACGAACTTAAATCATCATAAATCACGAAAAAATGTTTTGACAACATAATAATTCTATCAAAGTAGTCGATCTCAGTTTTAACATAACCCGAAATTACTAAAGTATTAAAGCTGTGAACTCCTTCCATATGATCCTTCCGTTCCCTTCCTTCCACTACCGGTCCAAGTCTTCTAATTTCTTGAATGTTGTGAAATTGAGAGGACGAGTACGAAAGTATTCAATGAAATGTTTGCTACTCTACTAACAATCCAAATATTGTAATTATATATAAAATTCTCTTACCTCCTTTACTATGATATCTCGTAAATACTGTATCCTCATCTTTAGTTCAACGATGTCTATAAACCTCCTTAGCTTCTTGTATGGCTAACTTATATTTCTTCGATGTCTCCACATTTTTACATTTTGGTAAGTTTTAACACTTATTCTTTTAACTTTAACTACCATCTAACTTTCTCATCTTTCACCACCACATTTCATTATTAGGTGGTCTTCTATTGCCTTGCAGTTGTAGAAGCAACAAGTTAAGCCTTATTTCTGTAATCCTAAGGTTGGCTACACAAGTCCCTGTTCCTTCATTGCGTTTGATCCGAAGTTGCCTCTACCAAAAGGTTAAACAAGTTAGATCATTTGCATCCATTTTAGGTTATGTTAATTATTGTCCACAATCTCTTGTAACCCGTTCCACCAAGTTTATGTTGCTAGTGTGAATTAAGCTTCTTGAGATTCACACAAGACACACCCCAATCATCTAGGTTGTCCTTCCCTTAATTTGTCCTAAATTGATACCATGTCCCCTTGTTGGCTTACATGCCCATTTCTTACTTTGTCCATTCTAATGCAGCCGCACTTCCATCTACTGTCCTCATTTCTACTACGTTATCTCATAACCTTTTGTACTTGAATGGTTCAACATTCAGGGCCATACAAGTATAAGCTTCCCTTTTATGTTAGTTATGATCTCTAGTGACTAGAATCTAGTTAGCCTTCTCCATTTCGTCCAACCTACTTAATATGCATGCATCCTCTTTAAGTCCCGTTCCTTATTAATATCAGAACATAAATACCTAACGCAATGTCTTATGGGACAATATAATCCTCCATTTTGATTTCAGGATCATCAAGTTCTATAATGAATTAGTTACTGAAAAAACATGCCATTTATTTTCTTGGTTCTACTAACCTAGAACTCTTATATTTCATGACGTGCCTTAATATGTCTAAGATCGATTATCACCGTGAAGTCTCATAAACTAAAGCTATTTTGTCAGTGGAAAACATCAAATTAAGTCCACTGTGATAGGAAATTCGCTATGACAACAGTGCTATATAAATGAAGGAATACAAGTCTTGAAAAGAGAGATATCTATTGAAAATTGAGCAAGAGAATATAAAACCTGCCTTGTTTTCTCTTTGTGCTGTATTTTTCCTGTAATTCCCAACAAAAACATTCAGAAGTTGAATGACGATTTTGGGTTCCATAAATGGTCTTGGCGTTTAGCTCTATCGGATTTGTAGCATGGTTGGCAGCAGGTGAGTAGAATGTATATATAGATATTATTAATCTCTCTCCTTTTTAACTTATGCCCTAAAGGATGTCATCTGTCTGTATATTCCAAAATTCAATGTTTCTGCATATCTTAGAGTTAATTAAAAAAATTCATTTTCATTTATGACTAATTCCACGACCAGAAATTCATTATGATTATGTAGCGAATGAGAACATGTTGCTGCTGTTCTATAGCCTTATTATCTTGGAAAGTCGGTGAATATGCATATGATTCTAGGGGCTTTCCCCTTTAGACGGCAGAAGACATTCTGTATTATTTAACTTCTATAATTCGTCATTTAGATGATGTTTTCTGTAATTCACTGCAGTTTCCAAGAGTAGGGGGACCTGGCCTTGTTGGTTGTTATCAATTTTCTGATGGATATAAGGAGTAAGTCCTCCTATCATGCAACCTGATATCACATTAAATCTCTAGAATTAAGATGTGTTCTCTTATATGTCAATTGATGCTTATAAGATAACTGCCAAGTCTATCTCTATTTAAGAATTCATTCTGGAAAACTTTGCTGCCATTTAAATCTTTTTTGTTTAATTTCTTGACCAGAGGATTAATTTGCAAAAGAAATTTGTCAAGTTTTAGTTATGTTATTTTTTGCTAGTCTTTATTGGATGCTTTACATTTATGCTTTACGTGTCGGTGTCGATGGTTTTTCGAAAATCGCGTGTCAACGTATCCAATACATGTCATATCCGTGTCGGTGCATCATAGGCTAGGAGAGTAACTACAGTATTCAAGATTGTTGCTTTGCCAGACTACCCACTGATTTTTATTTTCCAGTGTCAATGTGTTGTAGTCGGGTGTTAGGCCAAAGTAGGATATCTTATAGAAAAAGAAAGTATCACATGGATGAACCACGGCTTCCAAATCACCCGAAGGCTAACTAATAAGAAAGGAGTTATACATTTAAGTCGCAATCCCTAATTTCAAGAGCAATAATATGCAATAAGAAATCATAAAAATGCAAAGCAAACACAAAATTTATTGCGAGTAAAGTACCAGTGTTGCAATCTTTTTATTTTCAGCAACAGCTTTTGTGCATTCCCATTTCTTTTTTTTTTTTTTTTTTTTTTTTTTTTTAAAGGAACCCAACACCATGATTTTGTGCTGCTGCTGTAGTTTTAGCATTTTATTCTCCTGTCACTTTGCTTAATAATGCTGGTAAGTGATTTTCATGATTAAATTTTCAGGGAATGGTTAAGACATGGTGAGGAAGATCTTGTTCAAAGATTTGATCCTTCTTCTTCACTTGATACCATTGGCTTTTTTATAGCCAAATTCAGTGTTGGTTCCAAAGATGTATAACCTGTTATACAGATTGACATGGCTTGGAGGATTCTACATTTCCTCGCTTTCTCCTCACTGTTTCTTCCTCTGAGGGCTGTGGGGATTGGACGGCTAAATTTTTCCGTAATTTTCATATTTATGTAAGAAAGAATGGAAAAGGAGTCGACACTTGGGCTCCATGAGGTCTTTGCTGAGCTTGGACATGGAACTAGTTCTCTCAATTTTTTCAAGATAGATACTGAACCGAAATGTTGTACTTGATAATCATCATGATATTCGTATACGATTGTCAATTCTGTGTTGTCTATGCTCTGTTGTTTTCTGATGAACTTCAGAGAATGATGTTTGGTTAGTATGGAGTTTACAGTTTATAGAACGACTTGCAGTTGGATCGCTGTTTACAAGTCGAATTACTGATCATTTACTTGCAGACTGCCTCTCCAGACGGGGTTGGCTACCCTTTTTAACATCTCCATGGATGCATGCTCTAATGAAATTGATAGGCTCTGCTAATGAAATTGATAGGCGTGCAGAGCCTTAGGTAACTTGTGCTACAATACGATTGATAGTGCGTGCCTAACTATAGTGAAAAACTACTGATAGGTTTAGCAAGTTTAAGAAATTACCAAAATTTTGTTTTGCTTAAGAGAATTACTGATGAATTAGAAAAACAATGACTTTATCTTATCCAAAAATGGATTTTGAATAGATCGGAAGTTATTGGACCCACAAAATTATTGAAAGATGAAAAAGGATATCAGTACATTTTTGACACCATTTATTAACAAATAGAAGGACGCCAACACATTTATTGACATCTCGATACAACACTCCTAGTTTTCGACAGGTTTTCAATTTATGTATCCATTCAAAATCTCTTTTGTTAGTAACGTATAAGTTACATTGGTAGTTTATAATTTTCTTGTAGTGTATGAATCATTCAGAACTTAGTGTTGAAATTTTGAAACCTTCATTATTGTAGTTTCCAGCACAGAAAACCCACTATAATACATGTTAAAACAAACTGTCCAGCAAACTTAAGGGGCGGGGTTATAAAGGGAGTCTTTCACTTGATAACTGGAACAAAATTCATAATCAAAAGTCGAAACTAACAACAAACAACAATTTGATGTTCCTTAATAACATTTGCGGTGAACAATAGAAGGTCCAGTTTCATTGTAATCTGTTTCGGTTACATGTTGATTTTGAGGGAACACAACTTTGGCTATTATGGTGCCTCCCACCCAAGCTGAAAACCTGCTTAAGTTCTCCGGTATATATAATATATTCTGGAGGCTGTAATGAACAAAGTATTAGAATAAACCATATATATACGCCCGAAAATGTGCAGCACTGCAAAAATAGTTTCAGATAAATAGATACACAGATAGAAAAATCAAATGTGTGCACATATGAATTTTTGTGAAAGAGAAATATAGGAAATGATGATGTCTAGCCACAGAAAATGAAATTGCAGTCGTTGGATGGGATCCTCCATAGTTTATGATATTCAATGAAGGATTAGGTTGAAATAGAGTTTTTCGTAATTAATTAATTAATGGATTTTCTTAGATTGGAAGAGTTTCTGAAGAAAACAAAATATATGAAATAAGTAAATTAAAGGAATGTATTTTAAATTTTCTTCGTTGAGTTGAAATGTGGAGTAAACTAAATAATAGTGAAGTTAAATTCGGTTAGAAATAGAAACCTTTTATTTATGCCATCATCGAGAAAACATTTACCTGTTGGAATTTATTGCACTCTAGTGAAGTGCAATGTAAACACAATTTGGAATATGCACAATCGACTACATTATTGCCACATAAAGGCATTCCCAACTTCCATTACGAAGACTATATGGCATCTCGGGATGATGCATATGTTGCTCTCAGTTGGATGCATTATTTACATTTACAGAATGGTAATCAAGAAATCGCTTAATCCGAGTTAAATCATCCATATCAATACGAACGAGTTTCCAGCAATCAACAATTGATTTGTGTTTCTCCAGGTTCTCAGTGGAAACTGCATTAACGGAAAGAAGTAAAAATGGTTTAAGAAGAGCAAACAAAAAACAAGAAAAATGAACCAACTGTGGACAAACACAAGAGAACAACGCAGCAAAGCAACATATATTCTGGCAAAATATCACATATTTATTATACTAAATACAATCGTCTATTACAGAAGAAGGGGAAATTACTAGAAATTGTGTTTTTTTTCAAAATCAAAAAACAATGCTACGACAGAGAAGATGGAAAATGGAGGGAAATTATCACCTTGTGATGAGTCTGGATGAAATCTTCTGCGGGTAAATTTAATAAACGCTCATTGAACTTTCAAGTTGTAACTACTTACTCATTGTACTTTTCATTGTCACCAATAACTCACTGATATTTGGCTTATGTCCACCATCTACCACCCGTTATCTTTCCGTTTGAATGTGCAGACGAAAAACTCCAACGTGGTTATCGGCTCGTGACGTGGCACCAATCACAGACTTCAATTTTTGGGTAAATTTAATAAACGCTCATTGAACTTTTAAGTTGTAACTACTTACTCACTTTACTTTTTATTGTCACTAATAATTCACTGGTCTTTGACTTATGTCCACCATCCACCACGTAAGAATCGCATTACCTAAACACGTTTTTCATCCAACAAAAGACAGATGGCGATGGAAAATGTGGATGGCTATGCTCAAATCTAAGGAGATAGTGTGTATAATATTTGAACTAGAATCTAAGTGAGCCAAAATTAGAAAAATTGTAAGGGGATAGTGTGTATAATATTTGAACTAAAATGAGGGGTGAAGAGGCAGAGTTGCTGATATTTTTGATCCATATTGTTGGATGTTTTCTTTTGTTCAGTTTCAAAGAATAGGCAAGGATGGTATCATATTTTCTCATGTCTATTGATAAGTACAATTTTGTACTTATCCGAGCTCACAAAAAGGGACGATTATGAGTACTTTAAGTTATTTTCGATTTAATAGTGTTTTGTTTTCTTATTATTTTAGGAAATATTCAAATTCAAGTGTCAATCTAACGAAAATAGAGCAAACAGAAGAAAAGAGGACTTAATTGAACAGACAAGAGACGTGAGGGACTTGGCGTGCAAATATCAAAGAGGAAAATTCAAATTAAGCATCAAAGTTAACCATGCGATCGCATGGTTAACATTTGTCGCGATCACAAGAAAGAATTATGCATAGAATCGAATTTGCATCAACCATGCGATGCATGGCTTCTCGCAGCAGCAATTTTAGTAGATTCCTGGTTGGATTAGAATTCTACCAAGTCCAAATTTAATTCAACCATCTAGGCCACGTTTTGAAGAGTTGGAAAACGAGTATAAAAGCAAAATAATAGACTTATCGCGGACGACGAATTTTGGGGAAGAAGATACAAACGAAGAATTGAAGATCAAGGCACGGGATTGAAAATTCTTGAGCCAGGATCACGAGTTTTATTTACTTTTTGTTTTTCTTTCTCCGGATGATGATGAATTCAATTATTGTAATAATTGACGAAATCATGTCCAGCTAAATTTACTTTTTTTAGAATGAACGATGAAACCTCACGTTTTTAATTAATTAGAAGTTTTTCTTTTTTAGTGATTAATTGCTTTTGGGTTGATTATTCTTTATTCCTTATTTCTATTATTTTAATGCTTGATTACCATTAGAATATATTGTGATCTGTATTGAAGTCGAGAGATTCAATATAGATTAAGCACGTGATATTGAATAACATAGGTCCAATAATAGATAGATATTACTATTATGCGTTATGAAATCTATTTAGGTGTTCTTGAGATTTTAATGCATATGTTTATGTTTGAAGCTTAATTAGAGATGATTAGGTTCGCATATCGTATAGAATTGATTGACCATTGAGAGAGGCTTTTGATTATATTAGGAACGCCGATTTTCAATCTAAGGTGATTAAGAGCTAAAAAGCGATTAACGGATAATTGATTATAAAGCGTGTAGGTGGATTTGTGAATCCTAGTATTGGTAAAATTCGAATTCTTTCTCATCTTTTAAAGTTGCTTATTGCTATTTTAAATTTAATTAAAATAGTTAAGTTAGTTTTAGAATCACGAATCAAAATCAAATTTGTGTTTCTTTATTTTGTTAAAAGTTGAGTTATAAATTAATTGATTAAATTGGTATCTAGTCCTCGTGGGTTCAACACTCTACACATCACTTTATTACTTGTTAACGAACTGTACACTTGCGGGATTATAATCGCACGACAAGTTTTTGGCGCCGTTGTCGGGGACTAGTTTTATTAATTGCTACGTTAATTTATAATATGGCTTTTAATAATTCTTTTTAGTATTACTTATTTTATTTTTAGTTTTATATTTATTCTAAATTCATTGTCTTACTGTTGATTCCCAACTTTGTGTTCGGGTGTTAAGTGTGTATGCGCTGTACAAATGATCTTGATCTATTTGATTTACATCCAGAGATTGAACGGAGCTTTCACCAAAGACAACGTGAGCGAAAAGAAAAGAAACAACAGCAAAAAGACACAATGGAAGATAACTGAATCCAGAATCCGTTACCTGCAGATGGCAGAAATAAACAAGTACCAATAGCTCGACCAGTTGAAGTTAATGAGCGAGATATCCTTATGGGTGAATATATGATGCCACCGATTGTTGAAAATTGGCCCAGTATAATCTATCCGCCTTATGGACACGACAACTTCCAGTTGAGGCCGGATGTGATTAACTTGTTCTCGAACAATCTGTCGTTCTATAGTATGACAGATGAAAATCCTCATTACCATATTTCTCACTTCGATGAATATTGTAGAAATTTCAAATACCACGGTGTTAATGAAGAAGCACTGAAAATGAGGCTCTTCCCACACACATTGAAGGATAAAGCTGGAGAATGGTTAAATTCTCTACCGCCTGAGAGCATCATTACTTGGGCAGATCTGATCCAAAAGTTCACATTGAAATATTTTTCTCCAGCTAGAGTGAACAGATTAAAGTATGAAATTACCAATTTCCAACAATTTGAGTTGGAAAACCTTCACGAGGTATGGGAAAGATTCAAGCAACTGCTCAGAAAGTGTCCAAGTCACGGTTTTCCTTTAGCAGCTCAGAATCATTTTTTCTACTATGGTTTAGTTCCTAGCGATGCGTTCTTGATTGATTCTCTGACGGTGGCTCTATCCAAAATAGGTCTACTGGTGACCTCTATGACTTGTATGAAACAATGAGTGAACAGTTTGTTATATGGCCAGATAGAGGGGTACAAAGGAAAGCAACAAGAGTACATGAGGTAGACACAAATTCGCTTGTACTGACAAAAATCGATGCATTGGCAAAGCAGATGGAAGCAATGAAATATTCTCATTCGGCTAATATGGTTCAGATGTCTCCACCAATTTGTGTAACATGAAGGGAAAACCATCAATCTTCAAAGTGTCCTTTGACAAAAGTTGATATGTCATCTCCTGAACAAGTTGCTTATGCTCAAAATTTTCAGCGATAGTAGAATAATCCGTATTCACAGACTTACAATCCAGAATGGAGAAATCGTCCAAACTTTTCCTAAGGCAACACCCAAAATATTCAGAATCCGCCAAATCAAGGGAGACCACAAGAGAAAATGAGGATTGGAAGAAACTGTTACGCGTATGGAATCTGAGTTGAAGGAGATGCAGAAAAGACATGATGTTGCTATGAAAAATATAGAAAATCAGATTGGGCAGTTGGCTAAAATGTTGACCGAGCGACAACTAGGCACATGTCCATGCAATACCGAAGTTAACCCAAAAGAGCAAGTCAATGCAATCACCACGAGAAGCGGAGTTGAGTTTCCAGAAATTCATGTGAAAAGACCAGGTGTTGAAAAGAAAACTACGTTAGGTAAAGAGAGAGATAACAAATCAGATGCAGAAGTTGATCAAGAAAAAAAAAGCTCTCCACCAGATTATATTTCACCACCGGTCAAGGCTTATGTTCTTCCAATTCCATTCCCTCAAAGGCTGCGAAAACATAAGCTGGATAAGCAATTCGAAAAATTTCTCGATGTGTTCAAGAAACTCCAAATTAACATACCTTTTACTAATGCTCTAGCACATATGCCAAGTTATGCAAAATTTATGAAGGAAATCCTTTCAAACAAAAGGAAGTTGGAAGAGCACGAAATAGTTATGCTTACCGAGGAGTGTAGTGCTATCTTGCAAAATAAGCTACGCCGAAATTAAAAGATCCAGGGAGTTTCTCTATTCCTTGTACTGTTGGTAGTTCATTTTTCGAGAAAGCATTATGTGATTTAGGTGCTAGCATTAATTTGATGCCTTATTCTATTTTCAGGCAACTAGGTCTTGGAGAAGTAAAGCCAACCACAATATCACTATATTTAGCTGATCGATCAGTTAAGTGCCCACGCGAGGTTATTGAAAATATTTTGATAAAAGTGGACAAGTTCATATTCCCAGCTGACTTCATTATCCTAGATATGGAGGAAGACAGGGATGTACCACTTATCTTGGGACGACCATTCTTAGCTACTGGACGAGCACTAATTGATGTGTAAAAAGGGCAGCTAATGTTGAGATTGAACGAGGAACAAGTCACTTTCAATGTGTTCAAAGCAATTCAGTATCCAAGCTTCTCCGACTCATGCTTTCAGATCGATATCATTGATCACGAGGCAGCTAACTCATTTACTTTGGAAAATCCTTCAAATCTATGGGAACCGTGTATTATGCATTCTCAAGAAGAAAATTATGATTCTCCAGTTCTTGAAGAATGTGCCAGATATTTACAAAGAGCAGAACGGATGGAAAGAAGAAGTAAATATATCGATCTAGGTACCACGCCTCCTCAGCAGCCTCCTTCAGTTCAAAAGGCCCCAATTCTCGAGTTAAAACAGTTACCTTCTCACCTTAGGTATGCTTATCTCGGTGAGTCATCTACTCTTCCAGTCATCATTGCAAATTCTATTGATCAGGATCAGAAAGATAAACTACTCCGAGTTTTGAAGAATTACAAATCAGCCATCGGTTGGACTATAGCAGACATCAGAGGTATCAGCCCGTCCATATGCATGCACAAAATTCTAATGAAAGAGGCATATAAACCAGCAGTGCAACATCAACGTAGATTGAATCCTCATTTGCAAGAAATAGTCCGAGTTGAAGTGTTAAAACTACTTGATGCCGGTATCATCTATCCTATTTCAGATAGCACTTGGGTAACCCCGGTTCAGGTAGTGCCTAAAAAAAGAGAGATTACAGTTAAGAAGAATGATAATAACGAGCTCATACCAGTCAGATTGACTACCGGCTGGCAAGTTTGTATCGACTACAGGAAGCTGAATGATGCCACTTGGAAAGACCATTTTCTTCTACCATTCATTGATCATATGTTGGAACGTTTGGCAGGTCATTCTCATTATTGCTTTCTTGATGGGTACTCAGGCTACAATCAGATTTATATAGCGCCAGAAGATTAAGAAAAGACTACCTTTACTTGCCCTTATGGCACGTTTGCATATAGGCGTATGCTATTTGGCCTGTGCAACGCTCCTGCCACATTTCAGCGTTGTATCATGTCTATTTTCTCAGATATGGTTGGAAAATTTATTGAAGTTTTCATGGATGATTTTTCAGTTTTTGGATCATCATTCGACGAATGCCTCAGAAATTTGACTTTGGTACTTTAGCGTTGTGAGAAAACCAACTTGATACTTAATTGGGAAAAATGCCACTTTATGGTCCAAGAAGGCATCGTGTTGGGACACAGGATTTCAGCCAACGACATTGAGGTCGACAAAGCAAAGATTCAGGTTATAGAAAAACTGCCTCCTCAAACAACAGTTAAGGGAATTCGATCTTTTCTGGGACACGCAGGTTTCTATAGAAGGTTCATAAAAGATTTCTCAAAAATAACTAAACTGTTGTGCAGTTTGCTGAAAAAAGAAGTTAAGTTTGAATTTTCTATAGACTGTCTTAAAGCTTTTAACATTCTCAAGGGCAGTCTAATCTCATCACTTGTCATTGTACCACCTGATTGGGATCTACCATTTGAACTTATGTGTAATGTAAGTGACTTTTCCATCGGGGCAGTTTTGGAGCAACGTAGAGAAAAAGTCATACATGTCATATATTATGCCAGCCGAACTCTCAATGACGCTCAGATGAATTATGCCACTACAGAAAAGGAATTACTAGCAGTAGTATTTGCTTTCGAAAAATTTTGATCTTACCTCATTGGATCGAAAGTAATATAGCACATAGATCATGCAGCATTGAAATATCTTTTTGCTAAAAAAGATGCAAAACCAAGACTGATTCGGTGGATACTACTTCTTCAAGAGTTTGACTTAGAAATTCAGGATAAAAAAGGGAGTGAGAACATGGTAGCCTACCACTTGTCAAGAATAGAGCAGTCAGAAGGGAATGAAGAATGTGAAATAAATGAAAAATTTCCAGACGAGCAGATTTTTGGGATGGAGTAGATGGAAAGTGCATTGTGGTATGCAAATTATGTGAACTACCTAGCAAGTAATATCATGCCGCCTGATTATGATCATCAACACCGAAAAAAGTTCTTTTCAGAACTTAAATACTATTTTTAGGAAGATCCTATTCTTTACAGAAGGGAAGCTGATCAAGTAATTCGGAGATGTCTACCTGAAGAAGAAATGGAGACTGTCTTGGAGCAATGTCATTCTTCACCATACGGAGGTCATTTCGGTGCTACCAAAACAACAACCAAAGTCTTATAATCTGGGTTTTATTGGCCGACATTATTTAAGGATGCCTACAGTTTGGTAAAAAAAATGTGACAGGTGCCAGAGGACGGGAAATATATCTCGAAAGCAGGAAATGCCCATTCGAAGCATTTTAGAGGTTGAACTTTTCGATGTATGGAGAATTGACTTTATGGGACCATTTCCACCACCGTTCTCAAATTCTTACATTTTGGTGGCTGTGGATTATGTGTTTAAATGGGTAGAAGCTCTAGCCTTACCAACCAATGATGGCAGGGTGGTGGTGAATTTTCTCAAAAAGAATATTTTCACGCGTTTCGGGACCCCTCGAGCAATAATAAGTGACGGAGGTAAGCATTTTTTCAACAGGCAGTTTGAAACTCTTTTGGCAAAATACGGTGTGAAGCATCATGTGGCTACTCCGTACCATCCACAAACTAGTGGCTAGGTGAAAATCTCCAACTGGGAGTTGAAAAGAATCTTAGAGCTTACGGTGAGTACCTCGAGAAAAGATTGGTCGAGAAAACTGGATGATGCCCTTTGGGCATATCGAACTGCATTCAAAATACCAATTGGAATGTCACCTTATCGCCTAGTTTTTGAGAAAGTGTGCCATTTATCGGTTGAGTTGGAGCACTGAGCCTACTGGACATTGAGGAAGTTGAACTTTGACTTGAAAGAAACCGGTGAGAAAGACTGCTTCAGTTGAATGAAATGGAAGAATTCAGGTTCGAGGCTTATGAAAATGTCAAACTGTACAAAGAGAAAACCAAGAATTGGCATGACAAAAACATTCAAAAAAAGGCAGTTTGAGGCTGGACAAAAAGTTCTCTTATTCAACTCACGGCTCAAGCTCTTTTCTGAGCAACTACGTTCAAAATGGTCCGGGCCATTCACGATAGTGAAAGTCTATCCACATGGAGCGGTAGAAGTAGCTCATGACACAAAGGGCAGGTTCAAAGTAAACGGACAAATGCTAAAACTATACATAGAGGGTGATTTTTCGAAAGAAAAGTCCTTTACCGCTTTAAGCAATCCGGAGTGATCACCACGACAAAGTCGAGCTAAAGACTTTAAACAAGCGCTCAATGGGAGGCAACCCATTTTTCTCCATTTTATTTGATTTTCAGTATTGTTTTAGTTTTAGGAGTTCATTCACGTTTTTGTACATTTTAAGTTTTTAGGATTTTAAGTAGGTTATTATTTCTTAGGGAAAGAGGCATACATCGTCATCTTGCATAAGTACGTTTTCAATAATTTTAAAGTTATATTTAAAATTATCAAAAAAAATAAATTTTGAAATAGGTTACATCACTATGCGATCGCATGGTTAAACCCATTGCGATCGCATAGACTGGGCAGAAGACATTCAACCCAGATTTTGGTACTCATGCGATCGCAGGAAATTCATTCCTTGCGATCGCATGGAACACCAGAAAACTTAAAAAACTGATTTTGAACTCTCATTTTCAAACACTCAAACTCTACTTTCCAACCAACTCTCTTCAATCCTAAATCTCCAAATCACCAAACGAGCATCTTTGGACTTCAATTTCCACACACTCAAGCATTCATAATCATCAAACTCACGAACTAAAGGTAAATTCACAATCTTTTGTTGTTGAATTTTGGATTTTTCATCATTTCTTGCTTTATATTGGTGTATTTTGAATAGTATGGAGTAAAGTTGATTAGAATAGGCTTGAATCGTTGGGCACATTGGATAATGATTGGGTTTAGATGAATAGGTTGTGAAAATTTTCTGGTTTGATTGATTCCCTCATTTTGTTCAAACTCTTGAAGATAACTCAATGCATGTAAGGTGTTTGATGAAATGTCCCATCCACATTTTTTGCCAAAATTGATGTAAACCAAACCTTAGGCTATCCCATTGCACTAATGTCATCGTCTAGGAGCATTCACCTCGGCTTGGGCACATTTTTAACACGAGATAACTCCAACCGTGACCATAAGGCCTGCAGCCTGCCATGGTAGCCCACAAGCATGCCACAGCAGCCTGCCTCCGTTAGCACCTTTGCCTCCCATCCGTTTGGTCCAAATGACCTCGAAATCCTTTGAAATTTAAGTATGTGGTAGACCAAAGCATGCACTTTCATGCCACCCTCTTCCGTTTCACTTTTGCAAATTCTTAGGTACATTTCTCGGAGCACGAAGTAGCCTAGTCGAACACATTTTTTTCTTGAAATTTTACCTAAAGTTTAAAATAGTTTGGGGGTAAAGTCTTGAACCATATATGTTATTTTTGGTATCTAACTTGTTTTTATTCATTTTACAGATTATGGCTCTAAAATGACCCCCAACTACCACCGAAAAAGGAAAGAAAAAGGCAACCGACAGCACGTCGAAAAGAGCCCAGGTAGAAACCACCGACTCTAGCCATTATCTTTCTGAGGAGCACGAAGAAAGATTCACCAAGTTCATTAGCCAGTGGACAATTTGGGAGGAGCGGAGATTACATTTGGAAGACTTCCCTCACTCCGAGCTGTATAATCTCATTGATGTTGGCGGATGGTCCAAGGTAACTGATACACCTCATAAAATTTACTCCCAGCTCGTCCATGAATTCTACACCAACTTCAACCAAGAGATCGACATTCAAGGGATAGAGCACTATGGGCAGACGTAGGTACGGGTACATGGTTCATGTTTACCATGAGGGTCATCAATGACTTCTATGGTATAACTACTAAAGATATTTACCCTCTGCCCTCTATTCGGGACATGGGCTTATTTGCACAAATGGTCCCGACTTTTTGCACTCTTTGCGGGTTGAGGACCCATCTTTTCATTTTGGCGGTTTAACCCCTATTTCAAATGTTTTTGGCGAAATGGTCCTTTTCAACAATTTCCATCCAAATCCGTGAAATTTGTGGTGGAAGAATTTTTATTTATAAAGGCTTATTTGCACAAATGGTCCCGACTTTTGTAAAGAAAATTTTTGACAAAAGTCCCTAATATTTTAGAAAGTGTTGAAAAGTCCCATAACCTTCTAATCCTAACACATATGACCCTAAATTTTTTGACAATTTACTAACTTAAATAAATTAAAATAACTCACAAACCTTTTCAAAAATACAAATAAGTCCTAAATCTTTTTTTTTTTTTTACACTTAAAATAATAAAAGTGTGTCATCAAGTCCAAAACTTTTAATTTTGTTCACCAAAATGATATTTAAAATGTGTTTGATTAAAATTAGATTTTTAGAAAAAGTGATTGAAAAATTGTATAACCACCAAAATGTGTGGTTAAAATTAATTGTTGACTTTGACTTTAGTTTTTAACAAAATCAAAATTGAAAACAAACACAGCTCTTAGAGTCTCTGCAGATTTTGTCAGGTGGTCATTAATTAACAAAACAACTATACACATGATCAAAATTTGACTAATTTAAAATTTTAATTTATTTTTTTCATATCAATTACTAGAGGTGGCAAGATGGGTCGCATTGAGATAGCACAGTCTCTAAGTCGGGTGGTCCGATAAAAGTTGATTCAATAAAAATTAGGTTAATTTAGTCAAGGCACAACTAGTTAATCAGCCGTGGCTCGATAACTTTTTTTTGCCCAAGTCCTTACACCACACTTCAAACACCCCATCCCTGGCTGCCACATTTCACGGGGAGGGAGGGATGGGTGGGGTGTTTGAAGTGTGGGGTAGGATTTGGACAAAAAAATTATCGGACCAGCCCGGTTGACTAGTTTTATCGGACTAAATTGACCTAATTTTATTTAATCAATTTTTATTAGACCCATTTGACCAAACTCGTAGAGACCCGGACTATGCGGGGCCGCCCATTTTACCACCTCTAGTAATTGATATGAAAATAAATTAAAATTTTAAATTGGTCAAATTTTGATCATGAGTATAATTTTTTGTTAATTAATAGACCACTGGACAAAATCTGTAGAGACTCTAAGAGCCCGTTTATTTTCAATTTTGATTTTGTTAAAAAGTTAAAGTCAAAGTCAATAATTAATTTTAACCACGCATTTTATGGTCCCACAATTTTTCAATTACTTTTACTAAAATATCGATTTTAATCAAACACATTTTAAATATCATTTTGGTGAACAAAATTAAAAGTTTTGGGACTTGACTGATGACACACTTTTTATTATTTTAAGTGTAAATCAGAAAAAATAAAAAGATTTAGGACTTATTTGTATTTTTAAAAGGTTTGTGAGTTATTTTAATTTATTTAAGTTAGGGTAAAATTGTCAAAAGTTTAGGGTCATATGTGTTAGATTAGAAGGTTATGGGACTTTTCAACACTTTTTAAAATATTGGGGACTTTTGTTGCAAATTTTTCTTTACAAAAGTTAGGGACCATTTGTGCAAATAAGTCTTTATAAATAAAAAATTCTTCCACCGTCAAATTTCACGATATTTGGATGGAAATTGTTGAAAAGGACCATTTCGCCAAAAACATTTGAAATAGGGGTTAAACCGCCAAAATGAAAAGATGGGTCCTCAACCCAAGAAGTGCAAAAGTCAGAACCATTTGTGCAAATAAGCCCAGGATATGGGTGAGTGGCCCAGTTTCTATATGGCTGAGACGATGCATGGCCACTATTCGGGAGGGACTTCGAGCACAGTAAACTGACAGATTTCTTCCTTATCCTGAATGTGTTTGTGAGCCACAACATCGACCCGACCAGGCATCGTACTACTTTCAATGATGCTAAGGCTCGACTATTATACCATCTCGCTCACGAGAGGAAGATAGACTTGGAGAATTACATCTACACCCTGATCAGCATGTTGGACTTCCAGACAGACAAGAAGCACACATCCAACTTTCTGCTTTGATCAGTGGTATCTACGAGACAGCGGGGGTCTAGATCTCACCAGCAGAGCCGGTGTTGAAGGCAAAGGGACCTATCAACCACTTTGCCTTGGAAAATGCAAGACGGTATACTATACAAGCTATGGAGGAGCCCAAGTCGTAGACAAGCAGCCTCAAGAAGATCAACCAGCCGCACTCCAGCCAGCCGCACCTCTGTATGCCGCACCACCAGGAGACATAGCATCCATTCTACATCGCCTCTTTGGAGGGTCAGCCGACGGCACACGACTCATCATCGCTATGCGTGCATCGAGTCGTGCGGTGCGAGGAGGAGTTGATTCACACGCAGCTGTGATCTCGAGTAGATGCAGTCCGACACACTCAGATAACTATGGACATCAGTTAGCGTTAGTCTGCCCTAGAGTAGAGTCGAATTCGAGCCAACTGCGACTAGGTCAAGAGGCGGCTAAACAAATGTGCGGGCAAGCTTGATGACATCCATGACTAGATTTACCACCCGACACCCATGCCAGCACCTCCACCGGTTGATCCTTCCACACTACTCTTGTTGGCACCATCAGACCCACCTCCGGGAAGTCTCTAAATTTTTTTATGTGTTCATTTCTTTTGAATTACATTGAGGACAATGTATGTTTCTAGTTTGGGGGTGATTAATGAAAATTTGCTTGACTTGAAAAATTCGTGATATTTGATATTTGATTTTTAACTTATTTTTGTTTTAGTAAAAAAAAATATTAATTATTTGTTTGCATGTTTATGTGATATGAATAGCCTTGCCGGCTAATGATGTAACTTTTCATTTAATTTTAGCTTTAAATCATGACTTGTGAACAGAGTATACTTTCGTTTAAATGTGAGGCCACTTAATCATATCTGATATCGTGTTGTGTTGGTCAGTTACGATGATTTGTAGCTGTGTTGGTGCACTTAAGTTGAAAACAATAGGATATCCTTTTCTAAACCTTAGAATCATCTGTATCTCAACTAAGTAACCAATAGAGTGAGTGATTGTAGTAAATAAGCTGTGATGGTAGCTATCTAGATTATGATTGATTTCGTGTATGTTGAAAAATAAAATTGTGTGGAGCACTGTAGACCAGTTAGAGGAAGCTAAGTATTGACCGAATGTTAGGAATCTTATCCCCTGGAATGAACTTAACTCTTTTCGTAGCCTAATTGACTTGAGTGAAAAGGTCTGTAGAGGTTTCTCAAAACTCGGTGTCCTAAGGTTCGAAAGACCTGGGAGTCATCGACCTCAAGCTCGTTACATGAGTCATTTAGAAAGCTTAATGGACTGAGTTTTGCACCTTATTAATATCTTTTAACTCTTTTCGTAGCATATTTGATTTGAGTGAAAAGGCCCGTAGGAGTTTCTCAAAACTCGATGCCCTAAGGTTCGAAAGACCTGGGAGTCATCGACCTCAAGCTCGTTACACGAGTCATTTAGAAAGCTTAATGGATTGAGTCTTGCAAATAAGATCTATATAAAAAACATTTATTTAAATTTAATTTTTATTTCTATCCAGTAAAAAAAATCCTTTGCAAAGTAAATTTGGAGATTAGATAACTAATGGGTTTGACTTACTTAGTAGAAACTTTCTGGTCGTGCTCAAAAATTGGAGAATCTTCATAAACCTAGATGTCACGATCATCAACTTTCTCAACCAGCCTCGAGCAAGAAAAGAATGTGAGGCATAACCTTAGATCCAAAAATCTCGGGAATTGAAAGAGAACATCATTTTGGGAGAAGTGTACCTTACGAGAGGGAAATGAAAAGTTGACCAAGTGGTTGGGCTATCACCACCATAGAACTTGCGGGGATCGGATTAACTACTCTCAGACACATCTCCAGTATGGTTTAAGTAGAATCATGTTTACAACTGTATTACCTGAACACTCGTCATGAATTATAAGTTTTCTTTTGCAAAAGTTGAAGCAAGAACAGCAAGCTATTTATATTATGACTATTCTTATTAGTATGTGCATGATTGTTTTTTAGCTAGTTTATTCGAGGATGAATAAAAGTTCAAGTTTGGAGGTATTTGATAAGTACAATTTTGTACTTATCCGAACTCACAAAAAGGGACGATTATGAGTACTTTAAATTATTTTTGGTTTAATGGCGTTTTGTTTTCTTACTATTTTAGGAAATATTCAAATTCAAGTGTCAATCGGCGAAAAAGAGCAAGCAAATGAAGAAAAGAGGACTTAATTGAGAATGGACAAGAGGCGTGAGGGACTTGGCGTGCAAATATCAAAGAGGGAAATTCAAATTAAGCATCAAAGTTAACCATGCGATCGCATGGTTAACATTTGGTGCAATCACAAGAGGGCCATAATTACTGTAGAACTGAATTTGCATCTACCATGCGATCGCAAGGTTGTTAACCATGTGATCGCATGGCTTCCCGTAGTAGCAATTTTGGCAGATTCCTGGTAGGATTAGAATTCTACCAAGTCCAAATTAATTCAACCACCTAGGCCACATTTTGAAGAGTTGGGAGACGAGTATAAAAGCAAAATAATAGACATATCGCGGACGACAAATTTTGGAGAAGAAGATACAAATGAAGAATTGAAGATCAAGGCATGAGATTGAATATTCTTGAGCCCGGATCACGAGTTTTATTTACTTTTTGTTTTTCTTTCTCCGGATGATGATGAATTCAATTATTGTAATAATTGACGAAATCATGTCCGGCTAAATTTAATTTTTCTAGGATGAACGATGAAACCTTTTTTTTTTATTAATTAGAAGTTTTTCCTTTTTAGTGATTAATTACTTTTGGGTTGATTATTCTTTATTCATTATTTCTATTATTTTAATGCTTGATCACCATTAACATATATTGTGATCTGTATTGAAGTCGAGAGATTGAATATGGATTAAGCATGTGGTATTGAATAACATAAGGTCCATTAATAGATAGAGATTACTATTATGCTTTATAAAATCCATTTAGGTGTTCTTGAGATTTTAATACATATGTTTATGTTCGAAGTTTAATTAGAGATGATTAGGTTCGCATATCGTATAGAATTGATTGACCATTGAGAGAGGCTTTTGATTATTTTAGGAACGCCGATTTTCAATCTAAGGTGATTAAGAGCTAAAAAGCGATTAACAGACAATTGATTATAAAGCGTGTAGGTGGATTTGTGAATTCTAGTGTTGGTAAAATTCGAATTCGTTCTCATCTTTTAAAGTTGCTTATTGATATTTTAAATTTAATTAAAATAGTTAAGTTAGTTTTAGAATTACGAACTAAAATCAAATCTGTGTTTCTTTATTTTGTTAAAAGTTGAGTTATAAATTAATTGATTAAATTGGTATCTAGTCCTCGTGGGTTCGACACTCTACACATCACTTTACTACTTGTTAACGAACCGTACACTTGTGGGATTATAATCGCACAACATCTATGTATCATGTTATTTGAACGAGGATGTCATTTCTCCATCATTTTAGCACCTTCAATTTCATTTCATGAATTTGATTGTTAAATGGCAGAATGACAATGTGCACTTAAATGAACTTTATCTGCAGTTCAATTCAAGTTAAATGGCAGCCCACCTACACAGCACTTCAAATGCACTTAAATGATCAAGTGAAATAGAATAACTGTAACTGCACCAAAATGAACTTCACATGATAGTATAGCCTCTGATTATGGAAATCAAAATGAATTACACTGTCATTTAGATGGACCACCTGACTTTCAACTAATGAAAATTAATGAAAATTACAAAGACCAATAGTCTGCAAACAATTTTGAACCACTTTTCAAAAATAATACATAGCACCACCAACCAAAACCCATAACACTACAAATTCCATCCCATCAAACTACACATTGAACCAATTAT
This sequence comes from Forsythia suspensa, assembly GCA_023638005.1. NCBI lineage: Eukaryota > Viridiplantae > Streptophyta > Magnoliopsida > Lamiales > Oleaceae > Forsythia > Forsythia suspensa. Next base: position 36,851,777 of record CM042663.1, on the reverse strand, counting down.
CACTTAATGAAATTAATGAAAATTTAGGGCAAAAACGATTTGAAGAAATGGTGATTGATTTGGGGAAATTGGACCACGCAATCTGTCTTTTGCTGGATGAAAATTGTGTTTAGGTAATGCAATTCTTACGTGGAAGACGGGTGATGAAAAGTACAGTGAGTAAGTATGTACAACTTGAAAGTTCAGTAAGCGTTTATTAAATTTACCAAAAATTGAAGTCAATGATTGGTGCCACGTCACGAGCCATTAGCCACGTTGGAGTTTTCCGTCTACACATTCAAACGGAAAGATAACGGGTGGTGGATGGTGGATATAAGAGAAAGATATGTGAATTATTGGTGACAACGAAAAGTATAGTGAGTAAGTAGTTACAACTTAAAAGTTGAGTGAGCGTTTATTAAATTTACCCAATCTTCCGCTGGTTTGCACTTATTAGATTTCTCTCTGCCGCTATCTCATCACTGCTATGTACAACTGGCTGCTAGGCCTAGGTGAGAAAATGAATAGTCTAATTCTTGGGCAATTTTCTGTTGCAGCAGTCTCTATCAGCCGCTGAATTCCCAAAGACTGCATCTTTATGGTAATTTTTTTTATCTCCAGACTCGTCTTTAATTTCTCATAAAGTTGTATGCATTAATTTATGAGTTAGAACTCATTTCTTTTTAGTTAATTATATCTTGGGAAATGTTGAAAGAATACTTTGGTACATACCTATGCTTGGAGGGTTATTACGAGTTTCAACTATTTAAAACACAATCTTCTACACCCAAAACACATTGAATTGAATATTTGAATATTAAGTTTGTTTGAGATGTGTCTATCATAACTCCGTATCTCTTTGTTGGATTACATTACATAGAGCTGTGATTTTCCCTAGCCTATATGATTATATCCCTTGTGAGATCCCTTCAAGTGGTGATTTTTCTATCCCTTACGCATTTCGCTTGGGTGGTGAGCTAATTGTTGTGCGATTATAATCTTGCAAGTGGACCGATCGCGATCCTGTGGGCCCCACCAAGCTACACGCGCTTGACCCACAGTTAGGTAATGTTATGCCGACCACTCGACCAAAATTTCAGCTGATCGGACACCGACGCGCGTGGGACCCAATTTTAGGCCGAACGGTCACTCGGAAAATAGGCCATATCTCCGTATGTGGACCTCCAAATTGAAAACGCGCCACATGCCGTAATCGGCATGAAATTTCGCACCTTTCCGTAAAAATCATCGAATTCCAACAAGGTTGGTTAGGGGCCCTTGACGGGTGGCGCGTGGGACCCACGCCGGCGCCAAAAAAATAGCTTGTTTGGCCGGTTAATCCACACCCGGATCCATCATCGGTTTTCCCACAGGAGGACCGATCGCACTTAATCAAGGTAGAGAGACATATGCTTCAAATTGTTTTGGTCGCCCCACACTTTCACAAGGCGAGCGTAATGAAAGGAAATCTTTTTACGCTATTTTAGCCGCGCCCACAGGCTTGATTATTCACTCTATTACGCATAGGCACACAGGCTACATCGAGGTGAGCCGTCATTTATTTTGACTGTGGAGGAAGAGGCAGCGCTTTCTGAGCCATTCAAGTTTACACTTGTTGGCAAATTCTCACATCGAAAGCCTACTATGGCAAAGGTGCGTGATTGCTTTCTGAAATTTGGATTCTGTGGTGATTATAGGCTTGGCTTGATAGATAGCAAGCATGTATTGATTCACTTGACGCATGAAAATGATTATAGTAGATTGTTTTTGCGTTCTTTATATTATATTGATGGGTGTCCTATGCGAGTCCTTAAATGGACATGTGACTTTGGACCTGATTGTGAAACCCCAATTGCTCATGTTTGGTTGTCCTTCCCTTTATTACCTGTGCATATGCGATCCAAGGGTGTGATTTTTGCTTTGGCTAAGATTGTGGGTATACCTTTGCGTATTGATGAGGCTATCATGATTTGTTGAGACCTAGTGAGGCTAGGGTGCGTGTGGAGGTTAACTTAGAACATAAGTTACTGGAGGATCCTGGATTGATAGGGGTGATGATGGTGGAGTTTTTGGCATCGTGGTTTATGAGAAACCACCGTTATTTTGTTCTAAGTGTCGACATATGGGTCACTCTCTTGGTCAGTGTCGAGCAGGTGGCACACCTTTTGCTCCTTATCTCCCAGTTGCTCCATCGGGCCAGCCCCCTCCTAGTACTAGTTTGCCTCCTCCACTTACTCGACTGTTCTGCGCTCCCCACATTACTAGCACAATTCATCGAGATTACTAACAGTCCAGAAAAGCTAAGGATAAGGAAGTAGTTGTTGATCACCTCAGCAGTGAGCCCCAAAGATGATCGAGAGCACAAAGATAGACGAGGTGTTGATATCTCCACCTCTGCAGCCCCCGCCACTTCTCTTGCAGCCATAGCAGAGGTTCTCGCTCGCCAGTGTTCTTGCAGACCCCACACTTGATATAGTGCAGTGTTCTACAGTTGTTAGTTCTACTACTCTTGTTTCCACCATTTCTCAGACACAGCAAATTGTGGGCCCAGACTCGCGACATGTGGGTCCCACTATTGATTTCAAGATAGTATTCATATGGGGCCCTCTTTGAGGCTCCTTTCACTCTTGGACCCAGCCATCTCTCGACGGCCCCATCATACATTTCATCACTACTTCCTACTCCGATTCTCTCAGTTAGTCAGAGTCTGGATGTTTCTCGGCCAGTGGACCCCGCCATATCACATGTGGGCCCCACCACTGATCTTTGCGGACATCGCCTTTTGCCTATGATTACTTCGTTGCATGATAGGCTATTGACTATTGTGGGCCCCACCGTGACCTCCCTCTCGCGGTGGACCACTATGCCGAGTCACGCCATTATTGATCCCTGTCTATGGTTCTTCATTGCATGATAGACCGACTATCTCTGTGGGCCCCACCAAGTGCTTTGGCTCATTCGTAATTCTTTGACCCTTTGCTTGACCATATGCTTGTCGCACCACGCGTCTTTGGGGTATGTTGGATGACACAATTGATTCTAATCTCGATACTATCCCTCTCACGGATTGCCGAGATAATGTCGAGGCTTCTTTTCTATCTATTTCATCAGCAGTTCCCTCGAGATACATCTTGTTCTGTTCAGATGGGTACACACCAACAGGGTCACTTTCGTAGGAGTTCACATGGTGATTTAACTGGTTTGGATGAGCGACAGGGGACCGATGGTTTCTTTTCGTCTTGAGTGGGGTCCCACATGAGTTATTACTCCTCCGCTTCTAGACCGATCACCTGAGTATGTCGTGTACTCATGGTTCACTCTCTCGCCTTTGTGATGTCGGTCCTCATATGGAATGTTAGGGGGTGCTTGCTTCTAAGACCGCAAGAGACTTAGGAAGCTTGTTCGATTACATCGTATTTTTTTCCTCGCTCTTTTGGAGCTTTTTTCCATTTGAGGATAGCTTTGACTTTGTTCGCCGCTCGTTGGGTTTGATATCGGTGTCCGTAACCGATCGAGTAAGATTTGGTATTTTTGGAATGTGGAGACGACTGTGTCTGTGATTGTTGATCATCCCTAGTTTCTTCATCTAATGATCGAGGATCTAAGATTGGCTAGACCTATCTTTTTATTGCCTGTGTATGCTTCATGTTCTGTTGTAGGACGCAGGGATTTATTTGAGGGACTTCACCAGGTTTCCCAGACTGTGGATGGCCCTTGGCTTGTTGGTGGTGACTTCAATGTCATTGCTCATGATGGTGAGCGGACGGGAGTCAAGACTGCGTGATGATAGAGGAAAGACCGATTTTTGTGATATGATGATGGAGTGTGGATTGACTGATGCTAGATTTTCTGGTAGTCCTTATACTTGGCATAATAGGAGGGTGTGGAAGAGACTTGCGATGTGGTTTTGATGAGTCATGTGGTCGCATCCTTCTTTCGACGATTCTACAATGAGGCATCTCAATCGGTCTCACGTCGATCATTCGCCTTTGTTAATGAGTTGGGTTGAGACTCGAGGATGGGGGTGGGCCTAGGCCTTTTCGGTTCCTCAATGTTTGGTCCCTGTCATCATGACTTTTTATCCTTTGTCTCTCAAAAGTGGTCATACACCCGACTCGCTTTATGAGGATGGTCGCTCTTTGGGAGAAGTGCTTTAGGATGAAGTAGGGACTTCGTTGGTGGAGTAGAAATGTGTTTGGGGATATATTTTGAGAGAATTAGAGATCTTTGAGAGAGGGGTGGATGAGGCCGAGATGAAATATGATTTGGATCCATCACCGCACATAGAGAACACTTACATCGTGTTCGAGCCCCTCTCGAACCGTGCTTTGTCTATTGAGGAAGGCTTCGGAAACAGAAGGCTAGGACTCGTTGGATGTGCGAGGAGAGCACAACACGAGGTATTTTCATTCATGGTGTGGGGCGCGCCGCATGCGGCCCGTGATACATTCTATTAGATCTCGAGACGGGAGAGACTTTGTCCGCACACGAGGAGATTCGTGGTTCATTGTTTCTTTTTTCGGGACCTCATTTCTACTCCCGCCCCAGCAACTAACCAAATTTTACGGATATTATCCCTCTTTGGTTACTCAGAGGATAATCAAGAGCTGAACCGACTTCCATCATTGGCTGAGGTTAGAGATGTAGTGTTCAGTATTGATGCAGATAGTGTGGCGGGTCCAGATGGGTTCACCTCTCATTTTTTTCAGCAGTGTTGGGAAATTGTCAAGGATGATGTTTTTCGTGCAGTTTTGGACTTCTTTGATGGTGGGCATCTGCCTAGGGATTCTCTCGCTACTTTATAATCTTGCTTCCCAAGCGAGACAACGCTTGTCGATGGACAGAGTATAGACCGATTAGTCTTTGCACGGTGTTCAACAAGATTGTCACCAAGCTCCTGAACTCTCGCTTAAGTGTTGTTTTGCCTCGTATCATCTCTCCACAGCAGAGTGGCTTTATTGTGGGAGGTCGATTGGTGATAATGTCTTGTTGGCATAGGAGATGCTCCATACATTGGATACCCAGCCCGTGGGGGCAATGTCATCCTTAAGCTAGATATGGCTAAGGCATATGACAAAGTTAGACCGGGACTTCTTGATGACCGTGATGGAGAGATTTGGATTCGATTGGATGTGGAGGGATAGGATCAGCGTTGTATTTCGAGTGCCATTTTTTCTGTCTTGGTGAATGGCAGGCCTTGTGGTTTCTTTCCTTCCTCTCGTGGGGGTGAGATGGGGATCCCATATCTCCTTCGTTGTTTATCATTGCAGCAGATTACTTTTCTCGGGGTCTCACTCAAGTTTTCCAAAGCAGATCCATCGATGGCATATATTCATAGAGGTGACACTCTTGTCTCACATCTTTGTTTTGTCGATGATATGATCATATTTTCCAATGGCCAAAGACATCAAGAAAGAGAGTCTCGCATTGTTTGGAGCACTATGAGAGAGGTCTCTCGCCGGTTGGTGAATAGAGACAAGAGTGGTCTTATTGTGCCTAAGAGGGCACCTCCTTCTAGGATTCGGATACTTGAGCACATTATCGGCTTTCGGCGTAGCAAAGTGCCTATCACATACTTGGGCATACCCTTGTTTAAGGGGCCGAAAGACCTTCTTATATGATGATCTATTTCGTAAGGTCAAGAGCAAGATCTCTGGATGGGCCTTTGGGTCGCTATCTCTGGTGGCGGGATTACTTTATCGAGGTCGTCCTTTCTTCCTTGCCTCTCTATCTTCTTGATTATGCAGCCTCCCAAGACAAGGCGGTGTTGAAGAAGTTAGAGAGTACATTTGCTAGATTCTTGTGGGATTCTAAAGATCGTGCTCACCATATGCATTGGAAGAGATGGAAGGATATTTGCCTTCCTACTAATGATGGTGGTTTGGGCTTCGTAAGATTAGAGGACGTGGTCCATGCTTTCTCTTTGAAGCTCGGTGGTTATTCGGATCACAGCAGATCGCTTTTGGGCCCGCCATTGGGCAAGTATTGCAGGGCCACCCCTTCCGCACCCATACCACATTCTCGCTTCTGCGGTTTGGAGGAGGCTAAAGGGGTGGGACTCACAATGAGCCCCACATCGCGCGTGGCGATTGGGTCGGGGTATATTCTTTTCGCACGATTGTTGGATGGGTGACATGACTTTAGCTCAAATGTTTCCTCATAGGGAGCATACCTCCGTCCGAGTAGTTGAGTTTTTGATGATCTTGGATGGGATATCGATAGACTCTTGTTGGTCCTTCCACATGATATAGCAATCCAGTTGGAAGTCTACCGCTTTGTCCCGATGTTCTTGATAGACCTATGTGGAAAGACACCCCAGATGGTAGGTTTTCTACCAAGTCGGCATGGCGACTTGTTCATGACCGGGAGTACTCTTCAGCCTTTTGTCGTATGATTTGGAGCCCGATCATCCCGCAGACTATCTCTTTTTTGTTGGAGATTGTGGCAGGGTTTGGTGCCAGTGGATGTGATTATTCAGAGGAGGATTCGGGCCCACATGGCATCAAGGTGTCGATCTGTTGTCGTAGATTGAGACCATCCAAAGATGTCTTTATTGATAGCCCCGAGGCTCACCGTGTATGGCAAGCACTTCTCGGCTATTTTGGCATTCTCCTCGTGGTTGGAGAGATGCTACAACATAGATTTCAGACTTGGAGATTCTCAGGCCAGTTTGTTAGGAGTGGCCATATTCGCACTATCATCTCTTTGCTGGTCTTTTGGTACATTTGGACAGCTAGGAATGATGCGAAGCATCGTCGGATTGGCATGGAGCCCAATCGTATCATCTGGCGGGTCTATCACACTATTTCTTTACTACATAAGGGAAGACTCTTTCGATTTGTGCATTGGCGTGGGGACCTTGATCTTGCCCCACATTTTGGTTTTACTCTTACTTCTCCTACCCCCAGCCCCTACTTTGGTTTATTGGCGTGCCCCATTGGGTCGGATCTACCAAGATCAATACTAATGGATGCGCTGGGATGGATTTATGAGTGGCGGGGTGTTATCGAGATCACATCTGGGCGTTGTATCGGGGCCTTCTCGCAGCTACGGAGACATACTTATTTTGGAAGCGAGTTGAGAGCCATTTTCTGTGGTATTGAGCTTGCCCGACGGATGGGTCTTGTGGACTTATGGATTGAGACCGACTCTACACTCATTGCTCATTGCATTTCACGTGGTGGGGGCCGTGGGTGATTCATCAATACTCGACGCATCCGACATCTTCTTTCATTCGATCGAGACACAATTTCCCATATTTTTCGAGAGAGGAAACCGGTCGCCGACTCTTTAGCTTCCGAGGTCGGGACCAACGACATTATCGTGAGTATGGATCTTCGGACTTTCCACGTCGTTCGCGTGGACTACTTCTGCATCGATGATATGGCCTTCCATCGCTTAGAGGTCTTTAGTTTTTGTTAGTTTGGTTTTCATTTGCTTTTGCTTTTGCTTTTCGTAATTATGCACCGGAAGTAGTATCTCTTTATTTGCTATAGTTTGAGGATTTTTTTTCATTCGTTGTATGCTTGGAGGTCGTTCATATCCCCCCCATGTACTACCATTTTATATAAATATAAAGTGGTAGGGGCATCCAAACCCCAACCATTTTGTCTGGTAGAGGCCTAAAACCATCTTGGGACCGTGTCTTTGGTGCTTCAATAAAAAAAAACTTTAAATGAAGAGAACGAATTCAAGATTTACTAACACTAGGATTCACAAATCCACTTACACGTTTTTTAATCAATTATCCGTTAATAACTTTTTAGCTTTTAATTACCTATGATTGAAAATCGGCGTTCCTAAATTAATCGAAAGCCTCTCTTGATGGTCAATCAATTCTATATGTTATGCGAACCAAATTATCTCTAATTAAGCTTCGAACATAAACACATGCATTAAAATCTCAAGAACACATACTGGGATTTCATAAAACATAATAGTAATCTCTATCTATTATTGGATCATATGTTATTCAATACCACATGCTTAATCTATATTGAATCTCTCGACTTCAATATAGATCACAATATATTCTAATGGTGATCAAGCATTAAAATAATATAAAAACTGAATAAAGAATAATCAACCCAAGCAATCAATTACTAAAAAGGAAAAACTTCTAATTAATTAAAAATGCGAGGTTTCATCGTTCATCCTAAAAAAGAAAGTTAGCCTGACATGATTATGTATAATAATACAAGAATTGTATTAATCTTGATCTGGCGAAAGAAAAAGAAAAAGAAAATACAACCCGTGATCCCGGCTCAATTATCTTCAATCTCGTGCCTTGATCTTCGATTCTCCTCTTGTATCTTGTTTCCAAAATTCGTCTCTCTTTCTTTTTGGCTATTATCTGGCTTTTATAATGCTCTCTAAAGACTCCAAGATGTGTGCTAGGTAGTTGAATTCGATTTGGAGTTGTAGAATTCTAATCCTATTAGGAAACTGCCAAAACTGGTGCCCGTTGTGCCCTTGCGATCGCATGGTGTAATTACGTGCGATCGCATGGTTCAATCGTTTTGCCTTCTGCTGATTTTTGGTCCACCTTACGATCACATACGTGTTTAACCATGCGATCGAATGGTTAACTTGGCTGCAGATCCGGTTTTTTCCTTTAATATTTGCATGATGAGCCATTGAAGTATCTTTTCTTAGCAGTTTGAGTCTCTTTTCTTCTATTTGCTCTCTTTTCGTCAGATTGACCTTTGAATTTGAATATTTCCTAAATTAATAAGAAAACAACATGTAATTAAACTGAAATCAAATAATATGACTCATAATCATCCCTTTTTGCGAGCTCCAATAAGTACAAAATTGTACTTATCAAACACCCCCAAACTTGAACTTTTATTCGTTCTCGAATAAACTAGCTAAAAAAAATCTTGCACTTAATAAAAAATTCAATAATAAAATTTACAATATAAATAGCTTGCCGTTCTTGCTTCAGCTTTTGCAAAAAGAAAAACTTATAATTTATGACGAGTGTTCAGATTATACAGTTGTAAACGTGAGTCTACTTAAGACATGTGTGTGAGAGTAGTTAATCTAATCAACTTAAATTCTATGGTGGTGATAGTCCAACCACTTGGTCAATTTTTCCTTTCCCTCTCGTAAGGTACACTTCCCTAAAATAATTGTTTTCTCTCAAATTCCCAAGATTTTTGGGTCTAAGGTTATGGTTCACATTATTTTCTTTCTCGAGGCTGGTTGAGAAAGCTGATGATCGTGACATCTAGGTTTATGAAGATTCTCCAATTTCTAAGCACTCTCGACCAGAAAGTTTCTACTAAGTAAGTCAAATCCATTAGTCATCTAATCCACATATTTGCTTTGCAAAAGATTTTCCATTGGACAAAAATAAAAATAAATTTTAATTTAATTAATTAATTTATTTATAGATCTTATGTGAAAAACTCAATCCATTAAGCTTTCTAAATGACTCATGTAACGAGTTTGAGATCGATGACTCTCAGGTCTTTCGAACTTCAGGGCATCGAGTTTTGAGAAACCCCGACGAGCCTTTTCACTCGAGTCAAATAGGTTACGAAAAGAGTTATAAGATATTAATAAGGTCCAAACTCAATCCATTTAAGCTTTCTAAATGACTCATGTAACGAGCTTGAGGTCGATGACTCCCAGGTTTTCGAACCTTAGGGCATCAGGTTTTGAGAAACCCCTACGGACCTTTTCACTCAAGTCAATTAGGCTACGAAAAGAGTTAGCCAATAATAATAATAATTTTATTCCTTGCGTACAATAAGTTCTTGCTAGGGGACTAGACTCCTAACATTCGGTCAATACTTAGCTTTCTCAAACTGGTCTAAAGTGCTCCACACAAATTTTCAACATACATGGAATCAATCATAACCTAGATAACCACTATCACAGTTTAATTACCACACTTTCTCACTATATTGGTTACTTGTTCGAGATACGGATGATTTTTAGGTTCAAACAACTTAAGTGCACCAACATAGCTAAAAATCATCTTAACTGCCCGACACAACACAATATCAGACATGGTCAAATAGTCTCACATTTGACCAATAGTAATAATATGTTCACAAGTCATGGATTAAAGCGAAATAATTAAATAAAAAAATTGCATCATTAGTCGGCAAGGCTAGTCATATCACATAAATATGCAACCAAATAATTTTTATTTTTTATTTTTTTATTCTTTTTAAACAAAAATAAGTTAAAAATCAAATATCAATTATCAATTATCGAATCAAGCAAATTTTTCATAATCACTCCCAAACTTGAAACAAACATTGTCTTCAATGTAAAATTTAGAATTAAAAGATCAGAGACTTCCCTGAGGTAGATCAGATGGTGCTGGAAGAAAAGGTGTGATAAGATCAACTGGAGGAGAAATCTGTACAAGTTGGTCGACAAATTTTTGTTTGAATGTCATCCAGCGAGCCTGCAGGTTGTAATCCTAAAAAAAACTTATTAATTGATTAAGAATAAGAATAATAAAATAAATAAATAATAATAATTTTTTTCCCCTGATTGTCCTTGCGATCGCAAGGGCATAAATACCTGCGAATTTTTGTTATATATATAAATTTAAAATAATTGAAAAACGTGCTTATGCAAGATGACGATGATTGTACCTAAGAATTGCAAGCCTACTTTAAAATCCTAAAAAACTAAAACGTGCAAATTGTCAATTGAAATCCTAAAACTAAAAAAAATACGAAAATTTAAATAAAAGGGTAGAAAAATGGGTTGCCTCCCATTGAGCGCTTCTTTAAAGTCATTAGCTTGACTTTGTCGTGATGATCGCTCAAGACACTTTGAATAAATCTTTGGAGGACTTGCTTTTCTTACTTTGATCGACTTTGGAACAATTTTTGTTTACCTTTCAGAGCTTGATTTTTCTCTTATCATATTGATATGATTTTGTTTTGCCACCCTGCTCAAATTCAACTAAGAAAATTTCAGCCTCATCATCAGCTTTGATCATAGAAGACGGATGGAACTCCTCTTTCTGCACATACTCTTCTTCTCTAAGTGGTGCCTCTTGATGTTGGGTAACAACTTTATCATCTAAGCTCCCTGCCTCCTGGTCAATGACATCAATTTCAAAACAAGAATCTGAAGAGCTTGGAAATTTAATTGCTTTGAACACATTGAATGCAATGTGTTCATCATTCACTTTCAGCATAAGTTCTCCTTTCTAAATGTCAATTACTGCCCGACCAGTAGCCAAGAAAGGTCGACCCAAAATGAGTGGTATATCCCTGTCTTCGCACATATCCAGAATAATAAAATCAGCAGGGAATATGAACTTGCCCACTTTCACCAATATGTCTTCAACTATTCTCCTTGGGCGTTTGATTGTTCTATCTGCAAGCTGCAGTGTTACTGTTGTTGGCTTTGCTTCTCCTAAACCGAGATGCTTAAAAATAGAGTAAGGCATTAAATTCACACTAGCACCCAAATCACATAAAGCTGTATCAAAAAATAAACTACCAATAGTGCAAGGAATATTAAAACCCCTGGATCTTTTAATTTCATGGTAGCTTGTTTTGCAATACGGCACCGCATTCCTCGATTAGCCTGATTGTTTCATGCTCCTCCAACTTTCTTTTGTTTGAAAGAATGTCCTTCATGAATTTAGCATAGATAGGCATTTGAGCTAATGCATCGGCAAAAGGTATGTTGATGTGAAGCTTTTTGAATACATCCAAAAAAATTTTGAATTGCTGGTCTAGCTTATGTTGTCGTAGTCTTTGAGGAAATGGAATTGGAAGGACGTAAGCCGGTGGTGGAATATAAGCTGGTGGAGAGTTCTAATTTTCTTGTGCAACTTTTGCATCTGGTTTGTTTCTTCTCTCTTTGTTGGACACAGTTTCCTTTTCTACACCTGGTCTAGTCACATGAATCTCTGGCAATTCAAATCCGCTTCTCGTGGTGATTGCATTGACTTGCTCTTTTGGGTTGACCTCTGTATTGCTTGGCCATGTGCCTGGTTGTCGCTCGGTTAACAGTTTAGCCAACTGTCCAATCTGATTCTCCATATTCTTTATCGAGACATCTGTCCTTTTTTGCATCTCCTTTAGCACAGACTCCATGCGTTCTGACAATTTAGCAACTGTATCCTCTAATCCTCATTCTCTTTCCTGGGGTCTTCCCTGATTTGACGAATTTTGAATATTTTGTGTATTGCCATATGAGAAATTTGGATGATTTCTCCATCCAGGATTGTAGGTCAGTGAGTATGGATTATTCTGCTGTCGCTGAAAGTTCTGAGCATATACAGCTTGGTCAAGTGATGACATATCAACTTTGGTTAAAGGACATTATAATGACTGATGGTTTGCCCCGCAAGTTTCACATATTGGCAAGGACATCTGAACCATATTGGTTGACTGAGAATATTTCATTACTTCCATCTGCTTTGCCAATGCATCAATTTTCACCAGTACAAGTGAATTAGTGTTCACTTCGTGTATTCCTGCTGTTTTCTTCTGCAATCCTCTTTCTGGCCACATAATAAACTATTCACTCATGGTTTCAAATAGATCGTAAAGGTCACCGGCAGATCTATTTTAGATAGAACCACCTACTGCAGAATCTACTGAAGAACGACTAGCTGTAGCTAGTCCAGAGTAGAAATAATGATTCTGAGCTGCTAAAGGGAAACCATGACTTGGACACTTTCGGAGCAGTTGTTTGAATCTTTCCCATGCCTCGTGAAAATTTTCCAACTCAGATTGTTGGAAATTGAAAATTTTATACTTCAGTCTGTTTACTCTGGCTGGAGGAAAATATTTCAGTGTAAATTTCGGATCGGATCCGCCCAAGTAGTAATGCTCCCAAAGTGAGAGAATCTAACCATTCTCTAGCTTTATCCTTCGATGTGTGTGGAAATAACCTCATTTTAAACGCCTCTTCATTAACACCGTGGTATTTGAAATTTCCACAGATTCATCGAAGTGAGAAATGTGGTAGTGAGAATTTTCATCCGTCATCCCATAGAACGGCTGCATTGTTCGAGAACAAATTCATCACATCCGCCTCAACCGGAAGTTATCATGTCCATAAGGCGGATAAACTATGCTGGACCGATTCTCAACAATCGGTGGCATCATATACTCACTCATAAGAATATCTCGTTCACTAACTTCAACTGGTCGTGCTATTGGTGCTTGATCATTTATTTGATCATGTACTTGATTGTCTGCCATTGTGTCTTTTTGCTGTCTTTTCTTTTCACATTTTTCACGTTGTCGTCGGTGAAAGTTTCGTTCAATTTCTGGATCTAAATCAAATAGATCAAGATCTTTTGTACGGCGCATACACACTTAACACCTGAAAGTTTAGAAAGTAGATAAAATTCAATAGTATCACGAAGAATTGAAAATATAAGTAAAAATAAAAATAAATAATACTATAAAGAATTGTTAAAAGCCAAATTATAGATAAACGTAGCAATTAATAAAACTAGTCCCCGACAACGGCGCCAAAAACTTAGTTTTGCGATTATAATCTCGTAAGTGGACGGATCGTTGACAAGTAATATAATAATAAATAGAGTGTCGAACCCACGAGGACTAGATACCAATTTAACCTATTAACTTATAGTTCAACTTTTAACAAAATGAATAAACACAGATTTAATTTTTGTTCGTGATTTTAAAACTAACTTAACTATTTTAATTAAACTTAAAATATCAATAAGCAACTTTAAATGAAGAGAACAAATTCAAGATTTACTAACACTAGGATTCACAAATCCACTTACACGTTTTTTAATCAATTATCCGTTAATCACTTTTTAGCTTTTAATTACCTATGATTGAAAATCGGCGTTCCTAAATTAATATAAAGCCTCTCTCGATGGTCAATCAATTCTATATGTTATGCGAACCTAATTATTTCTAATTAAGCTTCGAACATAAACACATGCATTAAAATCTCAAGAACACCTACATGGATTTCATAAAGCATAATAGTAATCTCTATCTATTATTTGACCATATGTTATTCAATACCATGTGCTTAATCTATATTGAATCTCTCGACTTCAATATAGATCACAATATATTCTAATGGTGATCAAGCATTGAAATAATATAAAAACTGAATAAAGAATAATCAACCTAAGCAATCAATTACTAAAAAGGAAAAACTTCTAATTAATTAAAAACGCGAGGTTTCATCGTTCATCCTAGAAAAAGTAAGTTAGCCGGACATGATTATGTATAATAATACAAGAATTGTATTAATCTTGATCCGGCGAAATCAAAAGAAAAAGAAAATACAACCCGTGATCCCGGCTCAATGATCTTCAATCCCGTACCTTGATCTTCGATTCTCCTCTTGTATCTTATTTCCAAAATTCGTCTCTCTTTCTTTTTGGCTATTATCTGGCTTTTATAATGCTTTCTAAAGACTCCAAGACGTGTGCTAGGTAGTTGAATTTGATTGGGAATTGTAGAATTCTAATCCTATTAGGAAACTGCCAAAACTGGTGCCCGTTATGCTCATGCGATCGCATGGTGTAATTACCTGCGATCGCATGGTTCAATCGTTTTGCCTTCTGCTGATTTTTGGTCCACCTTGCGATCGTAGACGTGTTTAACCATGCGATCACATGGTTAACTTGGTTGCAAATCCAGTTTTCTTCCTTTAATATTTGCATGCTGAGCCCCTGAAGTATCTTTTCTTAGCAGTTTGAGTCCCTTTTCTTCTATTTGCTCTCTTTTCGTCATATTAACCTTTGAATTTGAATATTTCCTAAATTAATAAGAAAACAACATGCAATTAAACTGAAATCAAATAATATGACTCATAATCATCACTTTTTGCGAGCTCCAATAAGTACAAAATTGTACTTATCACTAATTAATTTTATCCTTCGTTCACTTGTATAATTCTTTCAATCTTTTCTCCAATGCGGTATCAATTACCTAATGAGAATATGGGTGCTAGAGTATTGGTGGGATATGCTGTCTCTCAATAGCTAAAAGTTTGTAATTCATATTACAAAGTCGATAATATTGTAATCTTGTGCGTCAAATCTTAGATCATTTTCCTAATTAAGCATCGAGGCAACATTAATTAATGGATTTTCTAAGATTCAAAGAGTTTTACAAGAAAACAAAATATATGAACTAAGAGAATCAAAGAATGTATTTCAAATTTTCTTTAAATAGTAAAGTTAAATTAAGTTTGAGAATATGCAAGATACACCTCATATAAACATTTTATTTATGTACATTGCACTTAGTGCAATGTCAATGTAAACACAATTAGGAATATGCACAATCGGCTAAATTATTGCCACATAAATGCATTTCAAACTTCCATTACAAAAATTTATGGAATCTCAGGATGATCCATAGGTGCATATAGTGTGCTTCTAGAGTGCCCAATGTACCCCCTCTTTGCATGTGTAAGGCTGACCAGGCTTAGGCCATGCATGTGCATATGTTGTACCTTGTACGTGCGCGAGTCTTACATACATTTATTAATCTCTTTTTCCATATTGGCTTGATACTCTATTGGTCAACCTAATACACACAGGGACGGATTTTTTTTGGGGGGGGGTGGGGGGGGGGGGGGGCTATAGATAGTGCCCGCCTCGGAAAAAGTCATTTTTACTATGTAAAAAAAAAAAATTTAATTTTTTTTCTTAGTACAGCTCGTGCGAAATTTTTTTTTTCAGTAGTAGCCCAGATTCAAAAAAATCATGGATCCGCCTCTGAATACACGCGTGTGAAGGGACATGCGACATGCAGTTGAATAGATGGGAATGAGGTTAGAAACAATTTTAGTGCACTAATCTACCCCAAAAAAAAAAAAAAAATTAAATAATCTGTGTAAGCTATCAGAGAGTATTATTTAAATTTGTGAACAATGCATGGATTGCCCATGGTTATGTAATGACGGTGGGAATATTTTGGTGTTGTAGAAAATTTTAGATTATAATAGTTCAAGCAAAGGTTGTTTTCCGATTGTCGAATTAATTAGGTTTACTTGTAAAAGTTTAAACAACAAATCGACTAATCTGAGTTAATCATCCATATCAATACCAGCTACGAACGAGTTCCCGACAATCAACAATTGATTAGGGCTTATCTAGGTTCTCAATGGAAATTGCATTAATAGAAGTAAAAATGATTTATTAAGAAGAGCAAACCAAAAACAACCAAAATGAGCCCCCCTGGACAAACGCCCTAGAACAACACAACAACATATATTCTAGCAAAATTTCACATATTTATACAAAATACTAGTGGTGCCTCGTGCGTTGCACATAAAACCGTATAAATGTTGTTTGTGATAGTGTGAATTGATTTGGGTCTTAAAGGTAAGGTATTTTTGTGAAGTGGAATAGTTATTAATTCAATCGAAATTATGTGGACATTTATTTGAAATTGGTGATAGACTTTGATTTCGAAATTAAAACCTCTCTGGAAAATAAAAAACTGCTATGTCATCTACGTGACATGTATAAAGATCAGCATATGAAAATCTTTTAATTGAATCCTTTACACTTAATGAAGAAGATTTAGGATCTCTATTTGAATCCACAAGTTGGGTAAAAGGCCCATCAAATGATGATGATGCGACGAGAAGGATAATGGCCGAGTTGCAACCCTCGACTTGAAGCTTTCAGCCATCAAGAGCATGCACTGCACCCTTACCATCACTAATCTGCATGAAACTAATAAACAGCTAAGAATGTTTTTGTTCTTAGAAGGAGAAACGAGGAGAATTTGGGGAAAATGTCACAGTTCCTTGCTAGGGACACCTTTTTAGATGACTACCATATCTCCAAACCCAAAACTTACATGTACTAAGATATAATATCATTCCAATATGTTAAACACGAGAAACCAATTTATATTTCGAGAACTCTAGCAATAATTTGTAATAGAGATGGTATGATTTAGCAAATCAATAAGTTGTGACATTAAAAATTTCAATCATAAGTGGTACAACAAGTGTTTAACTTATAGATTAGAAAGCAGTACGAGCAGAATGAAGGTAAACGCGGACCTCATCTTGGATAGCATGGTTCCACCGGATGACGTAAAGCTGCTGACATGTAGAAATGTGTAGCAATTGTTTTGATTAATCTTCTTTCAAATCTAATGATATTATACCCATCAAAAGAATTAATAGATAAAGGGCATTTTGAAATTCTTCACTATCACAGAAGAGAATCAAACCAGAGAGAGAGAAACGAGAAGAAAATATCAGCAAGCAGATTTAGCTTCCTAATTGCAAACATATTTAGTTATAGTGAAAACAATGGAAGTAGCTAAAAGTAGAATTGTCATAATTCAAAATACATTGTGATAGAATGGCTGAATAATATGACAGATATCAGTTGTTGATGTAACAATATAAAAGTAAATGTGGTATATTTATGAAAAACCTAAACCTTAGGGTGAGGATTTGCACAGGAAAATCATTGGCTGAATTTTATATACTTATAACATGACAAAGGTATTGATAATTTTTTTCCCTGAAACAATGAACAAAATTATACTAACAAGAGAGAACATGACGTGGAAGAATTATTTCAAAACATTAATTGACTGATTAACAAAAGTTAACAACATCAGACAAGTGAAGTTTTCATTGTTCAGTATTTTCTGCTAGTGCTAAAAATGGGAAATTTCCTTTGTCGACGAGTTGTAACTTCTACAAAGACGAAATGTAGCCTTAGAATTTCAAAATTCCTTTGCATGCAGCACTTATCATGGCTACAAGGAAAGAATCAAACTTTAAAGGTCCACATTGTAGTCACCCCATAAAAATTCATTGGTATTAGCCATTATTTGTTATTGTTATGAGCATCAGTTCTTTTAATGATATTCACTCTGATCTTTTATGTGTGTATGTGCTAAACTTGGGCCAAAAGTCATTGGATTGTTTACAGAAACCTTAACAATACACACAAGTAAAAAAATTCAAAGCAAATGTGCTTGACCATTAAGAAGTCCCAATTCAACACAGCCTTAATCATAAAGTACCAGCAGATCAGGAAAAGACAAAAGAAAAGACAGAAGAGAATAAAACCTCTGATTGGTATGACTCATTACCTGGGTTATGAAGATTATCAAAGGCATGACATAGTTAAGCAACCTGATTTTGTTCCTGATGCCAGATATACTCCCTACCAAAATAATGTAGTCATTGTTGGAAATTGGTTTAAAGAATTCGAGAAATTGACTAAGTGACTTCGTGTCAACTTGGCCAAAATATACAAACCCGATCTAATCCGTTTGGGCAAAATAGTTTGCCACTTCGCCGCTTCGAAAAATGGGTTCGACCTGCCCGGTCAGATCGAGGGTCGAGGGGCAACGCCCCTGAAAGAGAATTTAAATTTCTCTGCATGTGTTGAAGGGTATATTTGGCATCTCGAAATTGAATGAATAAGAAATTACGAAAAATGACAAATTTTAGGTCAAGTTTTGACCATGCGATCGCATGGGTATTTTACCTTGCGATTGCAAATGACTGAATTTTTAAGCAGAACGTTTTTTTGGTCCTACCATGGGATCGCAGGAGATAAGGCCATGCGATCGCATGGTTAAACTAGATTAAGTTCTGTTTTAAAAAATGTACCTTGCAATCACAGTATGGTAAAACCATGCAATCGCATAGGTTTACGCGCGAACAGACATGTCCTTTTGAAGTGTTGCACGATTTGGTTCCACACCATTTCGTGTTCAACTGTTCATCAACGTTAAAAAGGCCACTTTGGACGTCCTTTTTGACAGAGAACTGATATGCAAACCTTTTGAAGACTCATAAATTCATATTTTGAACCAAAAATCTATTGCATTAGTTGCATAATTTCTGGTTTTCCATTTCATTTCATCCTTTTGGAGTACAAAACCAATTTTGGTTCGTTGTGCTTGTGTTTTGAAGTGCTTTAAACACAAGTAAAAGTCGTTGTATCTTGGGAGTTGATTACCATAACAGTAAGCACCGTTGCGGGACAAATTCGATTTAAGGACAAAGTGTTCAACACTTGCCTCGACTTACTTTTCATTCTTTTCTTTCGATTTTCTGCACTTTGGAGTCACTTTACACAGAAATCCACCAATAGTCATTTATAGACCAAAACATTTATCTGAGAACAGTTACTAAATATTATAAACCTGACATCCTAATTGCAGAGAAAAATCTTTGCAAAAATTGATACATCAAAGAATTGGAAACTAAAAGCCCTCTATTATGAGGCAATCATTTTTAAAAATAAAAAGTTCATTGTACAAAGGAAAACCCAAAACATACAGTGTGAACATTATGATATAACCATGGCAAGGTCAATTTTTCACTTAAGCTTGCCTTGGATCATAACTTCAGGATTTCTTTATATGTTTAGTGTAAAATTCTATTCACTTCATTATCATTTCTATTGCACCCCAGATTGAAAGAGTTGAAATCAATCTCCCCCCAGATTGAAAAATTCACATAAAAACTGTGGGTCCCTTTCTATATACAATTGCATGTGTGCAAATAAGTAAATATTAATACAATACTAATCCAGAGTGTGATTCAATAAATGAAAATGAAACTATATTATCCAACTACTTAGTTTAATAGTTGGAAGAGTTAATGCCACTTTACCACATATCACCCACTCCACCATAGTTGGAGTATCTGATCACAGCCCACAAAATGCTTGTGCAGACATCATCACTACATTTTCCAAAATATAAAGGTTGGGTGTCAAATGCCTATGTGTTTGGTTTACACAAAGATACCCCACTCGACATGAGTGAAAGAATTACAACTCGAATAATTTTTCACAAAAGACTTTCTATGAGATATATGTCATCTATATACACTTTACGACCAGATATGCAAACATTATATATTCTTTTTTTTTTTTTGATAAAGTAAGCAGTAAACACAAAAGTTATTTATAACACATCACTTTTGAGCAAGTAAAACAAATACCAATATATGCACGAAAAAAATCTATAGAGAAACTTTGTGCACCTTTGGTCGCAAAGTAGCATAGTTGAGTAGTTGTTTTCGACATGCCATTCCTAGATTTCTAATAACATAAAAACCAAATATTTAAACCACATTAGAATATTGAGTTATTTAACATTAATTCCTTATTTACAAAGAAAAACTTAAATGACTTCGAGCATTGTAAACACCAATACAACCCCCAAGAACACACATCCACCCATTAAAGACTTAAAATTAATAAAATGATATTCTAATTCAAGAAAAAAATCATTTGGTGTTTCTTCAAATTCCCATTTCACATATTAAGTCCAAAAAGAAAAAATGAACCCAGCTATATTTATTCAAGCAAATGCATTTAATATGTAACAATATTAAAATATTACTTAAAAAGGTAACTTTTGTAAATTGTTTTTTCATTTTCTTTACTTTCTAAGATGAAGAACACAAAAAAAAAAAACATAATAATATAATAAAATGCTTTAAGAAGAGCTAAACCTGAACTTGAGAGAATAAGCATTTCGAAGAAGCTTCGCCATTTTTAAGCATTCTGGTAAAGGCTCAGAAGGGATCCTTTGGTAACCATCTGAAGGAAAATGTAAACATGCAATTTAGCCTACGAAATTAAAAAGATAACTTTCAGCACTTCCATATTATCGCTCATATTTCTGATAAAGCATCTGAAGCATTGTATGCTATGAGATTATATTTATTAGAAATTCATGGGAATCAAAAAGGAAACTAATTAACCTAAGTAAAAAAAAATGTTACCTCATTCAACATCCTATGCAACTCATCTCTTGCCACCACAAATATGAGGTCCTACGTGTTTTGGAAGTAGTGGTTGAATCTGCAAATAACGTGGATTAATTAGTTAAATAATTATTTGAAGAAACTCTAACAAGAACAAGATAACAAGATATAGGAATCCTTGTAGTCTTATACCTTTTGAAAAATGATAAGGTTTATGAGAAGGTGAGATAAGAAAGGAAAAATGTGATTATCTCAAAGTGTACAACCCTGATTTTAACTTCATGTATTTTCAAAAAGCCATAGGCGTAGATTAACAATGGGATAGACATAAAAAATTTCCCCGGTAAAGCTAAATATTCCAATAAAGTCTAGTCTTATGAGATTTACTATAATGTTATATATTACATGTGTATCGGGTTTATGGAAGTAAAAAATTGCCTAAAGTGGAATATCTCCATATTTTTGTATTATATGTTTACCTTTCTTTCCATTAACCTGACGGTCTCATTGGATATCTGTATGTAGGAACACATGAATAAAACAAAACAAGATCATAATAATTTGGAACCATATTTATTGATAAAAATAGAATTTCATTGGACAACACAAATTAATCTAAGCTCAAAAATTTATACATTAAACACATGAACAGACAAATCATAAAACAAGATCATAAACAAATTTTTTGATTATAAACTAACCAAGATTTAGATTGATGTAGATTTATAGAGTTTGTAAACAAATAAAATTTATGAACTATTAACCGAAGACAAATTTTTTGGATAAATAATATTTTTCGTGCAGCCTTCATGATATTTCTTATCTGTAGTTGGTTTAACAAGAACTTTAATTGATTTACTTGTTTTTACTCTAGATAAAGCAACGTATAATTGTGCATGCGAAAATACAAGTTTTGGTAAATATAATCCAAAAAAATCTAAAGTTTGTCCTTGAGATTTATTAATTGTCATAGTAAAACGTGGACGAACAGGAAATTGTGTTCTTTTAAATTAAAATAGAGTTTTATCATTTTCTATTGGCACGAAAGGGATTATAGGTAGAAATACTCTTTTCCCACGATATTATCCAATAGCAATTTTTGCATCAATAACATTTCGTTCAAATCTTCTACAAATAAGTCTAGTTCTATTACATAGTCCTTCGGATGGGTTAATATTTCGGAGTAATATTATTGGACAATTTAACTTTAATATTAGCTCATGTGATGGTATACCATTAGGAGTTAATATATTTAAGAAATATTCGTGGAAAGTTTGTTTAGTTTTATCTAAAGCTTCATCAAAGCTAAAATATTTATAAGCTTGACCTGGAAAATTTTCTATTAATATACTGTTAATCTGGTCTACATATTTATTCTTTGGTGTTAATATAACTCTATTAATTGTGTACTCAAGATGTTTAATATAGTTGTGTAGATGTGTAAAGACAAAGTCTATCAAGTGTTGTAACAAAACAATGTCATTTTCATAATGAATAGTAATCTCTGGCCAAAGCATTATTATATTACATGAATGTAGTCTTTGTGTTCCATTCCCAATCTCTAGCAAGTATTGACAAAATATCGGATCTAATTGGGCTCTTATAATTTGAACTAATTTGATTTTTTTGAAAGAAGACCATAGATATGACTTAACAAAACTTGCTCCCATTATATCATCTTTTTTTCCTCTCTAGACTACTTGTAGAACCTGACGAAAATCACCTCCTAAAACAACTACTTTACCACCAAAAGGTATGTCACAATTATTAACATCTTGTAACATTTTGTCTAAAGATTCACTAACTTGTGGATTCACCATTGGTGCTTCATCCCATATTATCAATCGTGTCATTCTAAAAGGTTTGGCTAAACCAGATTGTTTACTAATGGAACGGACAGAATCCTTGCTAATTTGAAGAGGAATTTTAAATCTAGAATGAGTTGTCCTACCACCGGGTAATACAAAAAAGTTTTCCCTGTTCTACTAGGGCCATCAATGAAGAACATACCACTGAGGTTATCGCATATTATTTCAAGTATTATATCATATGCAGCTTTTTGCTCTATATTTAGTTGAGCTGCACACAATGTATGCATCGATACTACTATTCCTAACTCATCATCAATTGTTCTAGTAAACCGATTTTGTTCTTGTAAATTCACATCGTATTGGACAAAATTATACTCATTCACTGATTTATCTAATGGTTCCAATATGATATCAATGTCTTGTAATGTTTTCATTATTGCACATTCGACAAATATACCACTATGTATATAATCTTCGATCATAAATTCTCTAAACTTATTCCATAATTTTTTAGGATCACCAGGAGCACATAAGGTCAAAATTGTAGCAAACAATCTGTGTAATGTATTGAGCAGTTGATATTGAGAAGCTTCTTGTAGACATAATTCACAATTAAATCTCCATTAAGCAGACCATGTAAAAGGGCAGCTTCTCGAAATGACGACGCAGCAACACCATTAACTAGTTTAAGGTTTTCAAACGACGTTGCTCATTTAATACAATTCAATAATATTCTTAGATAATACATTTCTCCTTCTCTCAGATTAGCTGTAACTATTCTACTAGTTGCAAACCTCTTTTTCTATCACACCATATTTTACCTTTTGAATCCCAAACGAAATATTCAAGGATTTGTTTGTATAATAATGTTTTTGCCCTTTCATTAGTAATATTTGTACAAAATACTCAATTATATGTTCTAGCAATTCTCTGAAGATCATCAAATTGTCTATATGTTACCGAATGATTATTTTCAAGATGTAATTAGAGAGAAATTACACAGAATAATTTCATACAAAATAAATCCATAAATTCTCCAGGCAGCTTCGGGTGGAGAAATCTACCTAGCTGTTTAAAACATGTCAATCTCATCTATAACAGCTGGAGGATCCTCAAGATTTACAGAAAAATTAACCCTATCATGTCCTTTGTAAACATATTTGTATGAATACTTAACAACTTTAATCGTAGAACAAATCTCAACATTCATATGGCAATCAAATTTGGCTAATAAATATGGGTTATAATGTACTACCCATCTATTATCCAACCAATATTTCCTAACTTTTACTCTTCTTTTATTATTGCGTCTACGATATTTTGGGTAAGAACTTTCACCTAATGATGTCTCCTTGTTATAGTCTTTGGGAAAATCACTTCGACACGTTCTATTTTGGTCCATACAAACATTATTAGGATTCAAAAAACCACAAGAACCATGCATCATATGTTTAACAACAACTGAGTGCAAGTAAGAATTAGTATCTTCATTAGGAATCTCAGAACAAGCAATATCATCTATTAAATCAGAAGAAATGATTTTTGCATGACCTTTTAAAATTATCAAAAAATGAGCATGTGGGAGCCCTCTTTTTTGGAATTCAATTACATATATGTATGCACAAACTGATCCAAATATTTGTTTCTTAAATAAATCAATTTTAAACTCTTCTAATTTAGCTTTAAAAATCCGTGCTATTAGATTGGGTCTATTCTTGACTCATCATTGTATTTTAATTGTTCATTTATTTTGCACCAATTCGGATTACAAGTAATCGTAAAAAATATTTAACGTTTTCCATAATTTTGAACCAATGACATTGCATCCATATATCTCTTTTTCATGTCCCTAGGTCCCCCAGTAAAAGAAGAAGGTAAAACAACTCTATGACCAACTTTGTTTCCTCTATTTTCACCAATTTCAATAGTATCAACTATCCCCTGATAAAGTTCAGCTCTTAGTTCAGTTTGATTCATGCGAAAATAATCTAATCTAGATGTCTCAATTTTGACATATATATCGACTATGTACTATTGTAACAATCTACCAGCATGTAACAAAATTGAATTACCATCATATTTGACCTGCAATTTATAGCAGTAATATTCTCGACAAGAGACTTGCACTCTATTCTTCTTGTTTTTCAAGACTGTAAAAATAATTGCTACAAATTTAATAAACATAAGTAAAAAAATTATTGACTAATGTTCAATAATCTCACTACACAACAATATTTACTCTCCTAACGTGCAGTTTTCCTTGCAATAAGTTCTTCATGTGAACAAAACTGATGGACATTAAGTAAATCTTCATTTGTGCAATGATATTGTTGACCATTATTTTTGTTCATTCTTCTAATACCTTGGTACCACCCACTTTCACCATGAGAAAATAAAAGTGGGTACTAAAAAGGATCGTAACACCCAAAATAATATTGCACTCGTTGTGTTTCACCAGAATTACAGTGAACAATAATTTCACGCATTCTAGTGTCTACTAAGTCATCATCATCTACCCAAATCGCAGCAACCTGCGATGCATACGGTGTATTATACACTCTTTGATCAAGCCCAGGGTCACATCTTATTTTGAATGTACAATTCCTTAAGTCTGAGACGTCACTTAGACTTCGAAAAAAATTTGTGTATGGATTTACTTTCATAATGTCTATTAATTTGGAAACAACTGATTTAGCTAACATTTCTGAAATCTGTAAATGATTTTTTACTTCATTTTCAGTATCAAAAAAATATAGTTGCAAATACGAAGGACGGTTATTTGATGGCAATACTCCATTTATATAATGATATACTTGGTCTTAAACTCAAAATGTGTATATACCTTTGTTTCTTTTACAGAGTTCTTTATCGTAGCGAACATCAAATGATGTTAAAGAGAAATTGTTATTGTAAGTTCAAATAATTTTTTTAAAATCTATTGACTTGGTAGAATTTGATGTAAATAATTTGTGTAATTCTTCAAGTACATTATTTGTTTTCAATTTGATAGCTCCATCAGAACAATAAAATCCCTTACTTTCTTTATAAAATTTGACAACTTCACACTTAACACATATGGTTGGTGTTGGTAATATAAGAGGTTCAATTGGAAGATTTTGGGAAACAATATTTGTATCAAATGAGGTAGGTTCAAAAGTATTTTGCATGGACGAGGAAGATTCATCCACATAGAGAGGTAATTGACTGCCTCTTACAGGCATGGTTGAATGATCTATTAAATAATAAAACAATAAATATAAATTCAATAAACATGGTATAAAAAGTTATATACCATTTGACATATTTGTTGCACAGTCATTACACCCAACATTATTATATTTTGCAAGCACACATATGAAAATAATGTCTTTTACATACACGAACATTAAAATAATCCACTATGTATATAAATACATGAAATAACGAAACCATAAGAGTCATAATATAAACAATTATTTTCACATGTTACATGTTTATTATTATTCATGATTGGAACCAAAGTTATTTATAGAATAATAAAATATAAACTTTTTTGAATCCATTATACATAATTCAAATTAATAACAATTTATATAAAAAAAATAAACACTGAAACTCTAACCTTAATATGTATTATATTACACATAACATAATTTCATGAAACAAAATGTGAACACAACTCTAGAAATAATAATGTATTAAGTATTAAATACATTGGGATAATTTTGGTTATTACCTGTGCCAACGATATTTGTCTCCATATTGTCGAGGACTTCAGATGTATTGGTATCCAATAAATTGCCTTCATTATATATAAAATGTTTAATCTACAAGATCCAATTTAGGAACTCATGTGTACAAAACAAATTGTCCATGGTCTACTACACTAACAACACATTTAGTACTACAAAACAAAATAATAAATAAGCTAATATACATATTTTGTTTACAAAAACCTTCCAACTTCATTATGATTACAAATAATCCCTTCGCTTCTTCCAGAGTTTAATTTTTGTCGATACCGAGTATAGTTATCGGTATGTTGATTATCTGATTTCTTCAAGCGAAGCTCTCTACGATGCTTGTTTCGATAATCTTTTGATAGAGCTCATTGTTGTTGCTATCGCTTATTGAATAAATCTTTTTCTTCGAAGCTCATTGAATTTTGACCCCTATCAACTTCTTCATTTTCTATCTAGCGTCAATCAATTACTAACTATTTCAGTTCATATTTCTCTTTTCTAAAATTGAGAATGTATCCACAGTTCATTTTGAGCATATTCTAGGTTGAAATTAATTTATAAGTTAATTTATAGATGAAAAAATAAAAATCCCAAATTCCTGAAACTGACCCAAACTAAGTTAACCCAAATCAAATAATAAATTGAGCAAATATGATGAATATATTGTAAACTAAAACCAAAAGAATCAAAGCTTTCATTAAAAGATTATGTATATGAGTAATACCTACTGATACCACATATTCGTGTGTGTATGCATGTTAAACTCAAACACTACAACTAAAAGCAGATTCAAATCTCTATGCTTATTTACTTGCGAATTCAAAGTCGTACAGCTAAGAACAAACCCCCCAAAAAGGGAATCAACAACTTAGTAAAAAAACGAACCAAAATAAAATTGAAACTTAAACTGCAAATCGAAAAACAATACCACGCTTCAAATCTACCATATCTTCATAACATGAATAATTATACAACCAAATCACACAAACAACACCGAAAACCAAAAATACTTGAAGAAAAGTCCATATCCGGAGCTGAGAACAAAGCAAAAGGTCCCCGCACACTAAACCCAGATCTAAGACATCTTCACTGCTATCTTATGTATTAAATCTAATGTTAATGAAGCAAAAGAGGAAATAACACGAAAAAAGAATTGGAGAAGACGAAGAGACCAAAACCTAGGGATAAGACACTTACACGGCCATTGTGTGTTTAGGAGAACACAGTCGGAGAACACGAAGAGAGCAAAAAATGGCCACCGTGTGTATAGAGAAGATGGAGAGAGAGAAAACCTAGGCTTGAGACACCTCTACTCTACTGGATAATGTGTGTACTGAATCTGATTTCATAACCCAACAAAATGTCTGAGGTAGGCAAAACGGTGTCGTTTTCAATGACCACGTGAATAGTACTCTTTATAAGCCTCTTTTATTTTTTTAGGATTTAGGACAAACATCTATTACAGAAGAAGAAAGGGAGAAATATTGAGAAATACAAGGACCCACAAGAAACTGTGAGTAGAGCTGTGTTTTTTTTTTAATAATCAGAAAATAGAGCCACGACAAAGAAGATAGAAAATGGAGAGTAACTATCACCATATGACGAGTCCAAAATGAAATCTTCCACTGATTTGCACTTAGAGCATCTCTAATGCAACAATATGGATTGTTGTATATGAGGCAAATAAAATAGAGACGGAGAGAATAGCATCTCCAATGGAGATATGGATTAGAAAATTTTTGGTCTACATGTATAAGGGATATTGGTAGATAAATTTAAAAATTAATTAAAGAATTATTAACACACATTTCGATGGAGATAAATTAAAAAAATTAAAATAAAAGAGGCTTAACACATTTCGATAGAGATTAAATAAATGGAGGATGTCTAGTACAACGTCCAAATGTAGACAATGTGTTAGGCATCCTCCACTTTTTTTTACCATGTAAGTAATTTAGGGTGACGTGACACACCTTTTAATGCAATCCACAGTTGCAATAGAGATGCTCTTATTAGATTTCTCTCTGCCTCTCTCTCACCAATGTTGTGTATTACTGTCAACTAATTGGGAAAATGAATAGTCTAATTCTAGGGCAATTTTCTACTAAAGCAGCACTGGTATATAATTAATTAGCTGAATTCCCAAAGACTACATCTTTATGGTTCTTTTTCTCCACACTGGTCAGCTGCCCATTTCTACCCAAGAATGTAAGAAGTCTTCCTCTTTTCATTTCCAAAGAGAGTTCCTAGGAGAATTTAAGGATATGCTTTGGAGTTTTGGAGCACCGGTTATGATGGTTTTTAAAGCAGTGGTTTTGAGTGGTTTTAGTAGCAATTTTTGAAACGGTCTAATCCATGCTTGGGAGTTCATTATCCGTTCTAATTTTTTGAAAGAATCAAATTACATATATGCTTATATATAAAAAATTTATTTTTAAAAATTTTATATATCCACCTATCATTGAAAATATAAAATTAAATTTATGTTCTTGCATATGTTTTTTTCTTTTGCATATGTTCTTTTATTTTTACAAATATTAAGTTTATAGTAGTTTTAAAAATAATTGTTTGAGAGGGGGTAAAATTAGAAGAAATTTTGAGGAACGGCAAAAAACTACTGATTTGGGAGGTTGGGAGATATACTCTAAATTACAGTACACCGGTTTGAGGCAGTTTAACCGATGCTCTAAAAAACTAACAAGTACCGATTTTCTCAACCCTTCGTAAATGGTACCATCCAAAATGGTCAAAACATGTTAAGAAAACTCCCGAGCAAGCCCTAATTGCTCATAAAGTTGTATGCACGAATTTATCGCTTACAACTCATTTCTTTTTAGGTAACTATATCTTAGAAATGTTAAAACTATACAGACAGACGAAGAAGAGATATTGAATTTGAAGTTGGGGATAAAGTTTTTCTAAAATTATCATCATGGAATGGTGTTTTGAGATTTGGTAAGTGGAGAAAGCTAAGCCCACGATATATTGGGCCTTATGAAATTATTGAGCAGATTGGGCCAGTTGCTTATCAATTAGCCTTGCCAGCTAAATTGTCTAGAATTCATTATGTATTCCATGTCTCTATGCTTCAGAAGTACATTCCAGATTCCTCTTATGTTTTAAAATCTTAGCCATGGAATTGAAAGAAAATTTAACTTATGAAAAAGAGCCGATTGAAATTTTGGACAGAAAGGAGCAAGTTAAGCAAAACAAGATCGTTCCACTAGTTAAGGTTCTTTGGAAGAATCATTCGATAGAAGAGGACACGTGGGAGAGTTAGGATCAAATGCGTGCTTAATATCCTCATCTATTCATAGCTTAGCCGATTGAATTTTGAGGACGGAATTCTTTGAATGAGGTAAGATTGTTACAATCTACTTTAATTTAGTCAAAGTTAATAAATTATTTGGTCAAGTCTAAGTCAAATAAGTCAAATTAGGATTTAAATTAAGTAAATAATTTTTTATGGGCCTATTTTGTAAAATATAGTTACTTGGGGATTTAAATCATACTATTAGAAGTTGGAGACTTAAGTTGCAAGTTGGTATACATATAAATTTGAAATTGGGACCACTTTCCAGAAGCTTTCTAGGCAGAGAGGAAAAAAGAAACGGGGAAAATGAAGAGAAAAAAAAAAAGGGAAAAAAATGAGAGGAAAAAGAAGGAGGAGGTTGACCGCCTCGACGTAAACTAACTATTAAAGTTTGGATTCTTTATTTTTTTTGCAATTTCAAGAACTAAGTAAGAAATTACTTATTTAAGAATAGTGCAAATTAAGTTTTTTATTATTGGCTTAAATGTGAATTTTATGAAGCATGATAAGTTGATTTTAGTAATATGAGCTATATTTGTAAGTTAAATGAAGGATTTAATTGATGATTGTTTAGACTTTTTAATTTAGTGGGTTTAATTAGAGATTTAAGCTATTTTAAGTATATTAAGACTTGTATTGGTTTATTTTATGTTAAAAGTTTGGAATGATGATTTTAGCAAATCCTAGAATTTTATTTTGGTCATTTAAGTGAATGTAGTTATATAATGATTTTTTTATGATTGGATCGCTTTAAAGAAGATTAAAAATAGTTGAGAATATTAAGGAGAATTATATGTTATTGGATTAATGGAAATGAGTTTCTAGTTTTATGATTTTACTATGAAAATTAAGGAAATTATTCTTGGTTGTGTGTAATTGATATATGTTAATATGTGAAAAAAAAATGGTGAATTAGAATAAGAATTAGATTAAAGTGAGTAAAGGAATTTTGGAAATTTTGCTTAATTACAGGTGGATTAAGCTCAATTTTGCCTATTTTTATTATTAGTGCTAATTGATATTTTTAATTATTAATTCGAGCAATTATATTTTATTTCAGGAGGGGACGAGGAGGTTGGTGTCGCGTACTGGCCAACATAGATCATAGTTAAAAAAAACTCTGTGAGTGGAAAAAATTATTTTTCAGAAAATGAGCATTTAATTATATTATATTAGTTGGTAAAGTTTATATGAATTATTTAAGTATTTCCGTGCTTATAGTAAATTACATAAATCAACTTTTTCAAAATAAATATCAATCAAACATTATTTTTAGCACAAACGAGTTTTAAAAATAAGTAATTCTTTCAAGATTTAAATTTAGTTGTATTAAATATTTTATGAATATATCATATTAATCCATCCGTCGCATCTATATAAGCTGATTTTGTTTTTCATACGGATTAAGAAATTTTAATTATTGTTATTGAAAAAGTAAATTTTGCAAAGAATTTTCTTAGTTTACCCTTATTTAAGTACTATCGATCCCCACTACATTTAAAAGAGTACAAGTTGATTTTTATTGATAATAAAGTAGTATATTAGGAAATGAAAAAATCAAATACACCTTTAACAAGGCAAGTAGACTTAGTGATGGTAACGGGGCGGATCAGCCTGATCCAAATCCACCCTGCAATAATTATAGGAGATCTAAATCCACCCCGCGATCCTCCATTTTTCGGGGTGGATCGGGGCAGATCGGATATGGATCAGGGCGGATCAGAGCCCTGATCTGTATACTGATCCATATTTTTTTTTGGCATTCAAAAAATTTAAAATATATTGAAACAAGTTTTACTACTATATTATATTTAAACAACATCATCCTCCTCACTAAACCTTGTGCAAGGTCCACAATATGTCGAAGGTGATAAATTTTTTATTCAAAAAATATTTTAATTATCAAATCGCATATAAAACAAAATATAAATTCAATATTTTAAACCTTTTTTTTTTAAATTCGGGGCGGGGCGGGGCGGGGCGGATCGGGGTAGCCCCGATCCGATCCGCCCCGAGATCCGCGGTGGATCACAGATATCTGTCCCGATCTGCCCCGCCAATCCGCAGATCAGGTATTGTTTGCTCCATTCGGATCGGGTATCCACCGGGTTCGGGGCGAATCGGATATTTTTGCCATCTCTAAGTAGACTATAATTTCAATAAAGTTAACTTTAAAACAATTAAGAAGTACCTTGGTGATTTTACGTGCTCTGCAGTGGTGTGAATGCGTATCCACAGTGTATGACCAAATATGATGATTTTACCCGCTTTGCACTAGTGTGAATAAGTCTATACAGTGTATGAACAGATTATTAGAGGTCTTTGAGACCCACTTTCATATACACATAGGCTTTGGGCCATGTAATGTGGTGTTTAACCCTTTGGGGGCAGCTCTGAGTGCGTATGACCAGATTCAAATTTCAGTTTATCAGTGATTTAGAGTACAAAATAATCAATATATAGATGTGAGATTTCAGTTCATGCAGTTTCATACTTTTAAATTTCGACTTATAATATAATTAAATTACATTTTTTTTAGAACTATTGTCATACTAACATTTTCTCAGTTTTTCTATGCTTTATAGTTGTTTTACTTAAATCAAGTATAAGGAATCTCATAATCTTTACTACTTATGATATGGAAGCATTAGAAGAGAAGATCTTAAAACAGCTTGAGAAGAAGAAGGACGCGTAACTTTCAGCTCGGGTGTTGGATTTAGATGAGCGAGTACATTTCAAAAGTATCTTTCAATTCTGCACAATTTTGTCAAACTTTCAGGATCAAATTCTATTGTTTAGGGGTCTGTTTTAAAAAATTTCTGTTTTAAGTCAATTTAAGGGTATTTTCGTCATTTTAGCAATCTTTGAGTTTTAATCAGATTTGTCTAGCGAATTAGGGTTTTTTTTTTAAGACTTTAAATACTTGTCGAGGTTTTGGAGAGGCGGCATTTTTTTTATTAAGATTAATAATATTTAAGTTTTCCCATTAATTAGTGGATTCTAATATTTCTCACGTCCGTTCGAGCGAAATTCAATCAACACTTGTTCGTCTGTTACAAACAAGAAGTTTTTATTGTTATTCATGTTTCCGTCTTGCATCAACTTATAATTTTCAAACTTGTTATTGGAATTTAAAAATGCTTAACGTATGATAGAAAGATTCAAAATTTCAGTAAATATTTATAAATTGGAAAAACTATATTCATTTGCGAACTCTCCACTTATTGAGTTACAAACTCATATTTTTTTATCACATTTTTTTCTTATTAGGATGCAGTTGAGATTTTGAGAAACTTTTAAGAGATTCTGCAGCTACAAGAGCTAGAGCCATTTGACCTATTCAATTGTATGATTCTATTTTGTTAAGCAAATCATTGCCATTCACGTGTCACAGTTTTTGTATATGTCTTTTTGTATTGCTTACGGCATGTAGAAGTTATATGGACTCGCCGCCTTTTTATGTAAATAATGTATATTTGGGGCTATTTTTTGTAAGTGATGGTTTCCATTTGATATTGTATATATTTGTATTTGAGAATTTTGTTTCTTTTCAGGTTGGTTTAGTCCAATTTATAAGAGGAACTTTGTCGAATTTTTGTTAAGTCTTATAGTCAAAGACTGGTTAAAGTTTGCCTTGGTGGTGGGTCTAGCACCTCGCTGGCATTCATCATTGACGTACGTCACATTTCAGGTCCACTAGAGTGATTCAGGACGGGTCGTCTCATTTGGACTCTACCCAAACTTAAACATTATATTGCCTTCAATGTCAAAGAAACATAGATAAACTAAACAATCTCGATAATCAAAAAATCATAACAATTAATACAAATTCGGACTCTACTTCTAAACTTAAACATAGATAAAGAGAGAGAAAATTTACAGTACTCTTCTAATGGGTAGTGAAGGCCCGGGACGATCACTGAGGTGGCGGCTGAGGAAAAAATGGTCCCATAGGAGCTATTAGATCAGCCATCTAGGCATTGTACGTCTCAGCCAGATGCTGTTGAGTCCTGGTTAGTCAGATCTACTATTTAGCCGTTTGTAGTTGAGTGCTCGTCATGTGATTAGATTTTGACGATCTAGGCTCGGTCTCTATATTCGTTATCGGTTCATCGTCCGCTTTTATTCGTGTTGGGTTGGTGCCTCTTCGTCATTAACAGCGGGATCGGGGAAAGGCAACGCTGAGTTTACCATCTTTCTTGAATATTTCTCTATTTAGTATCTCCTCCATTCCTTTATCTTCTTTGTGAATTTCTTCTCAAGGAAAGGAAAGTCTAAGGTCTAGTCAATCTAAATTTAAAGTGAAGAAAAGAAACAAGGCAAATCAAATTCTTCTTAAACGTCCAATCTGACATATCATACTCATTGTCATGTGCAATTATCTTATCATTCAGTGGGCGGATTGGTTTTTTTGACGTCGGAATCTTCACTGTCTACGCGTCAACAGATCTCCAGTCACTCCTCTACCAACCTGTATGTTACCTGCGCACTAGGACAACCGTTAGAGACCAATATAAAAAAGGGTGTAAGCCGCAACAAGATGAAAGTAAAAGGGTCTAACAATCGTTGGTACTCCGACGATCAAGTCAACTTCCGGTATATAGAACAATATACGGGAAATGAAAACAATTGGGTGTAAGCCGCAACAAGATGAAAGTAATAGTTGTTCAAAATCAATTTTATGAACAATAAACTAATACCAAAAGTGAGCCGCTCGAAACATGAAAAATATTGGAAAATAGAACTGAATAAATGTTAGAAATTGAAAAAAGTTCTAATCCCACATTGAAAAATGGAAAGTCATTTTGTTACTTAATATAATCCAAATTGAACAATTGAGTTTAGGCCGCAAGAGGTATCACTCGTCTTTGAAAGGGAGATGGCATTATCTTATTGGGTTGGGTCCAAAACCCACGCACATGCACAAACAAGATTAAGGGCTGGGTCCGAATCCGAGATCATTGTCTTGGGTTGTGGGTTGTCTCAAGTTGATCTATTATCTTTTTATAGAAAATATTTATTTTTATGTTATTTTAATTACCTTCGCAATCGAATTAATCATATCACGGCAAGTGGCATGACGTTTAGTGAACAAGAGCGTGACACGTGGCGTAACAGTCAGTGAACTTGTACGCGCCAAAAGTCGATAACTTCTAAAACATTTTTGTAGCAGAGGACATGTATGTTCGGACATACTTTGTCCAAACAAGACATGTGTTGAGAGACCTATTTATAATAATTGAAAAATTGTCTCATTTTTCATACAACTGCTTGGAAAAACATATATGTTTGATAAGAATTGTAAAATAATAGTGTGATATGCTCAAGCCTTTTAATTCGACCGTTATTGTAGTCCTTCAATATGCCATGCCATACCTTCCATTTTCAGTGCGTAGTTGGTGTTTGATATTGGTGTTGATGGGGAAGAGAGGCGGTAGTAAGTGATGGTCTTTGAGCGGGGAGGGTGAGAGATTTATTTTTTATTTTTCTGCATTTTTTTATATTTTTTGTTCTTTCCTTTTCCTTTTATCTCTCTCTTTTCTTTTCTTTTCTTTTTAATCCCACTTTTATTTATTTTTTCTTAAACTTAATGGTATTTACCATTTTTTCCCTTAAAAAAGTGCTTACTAAATAATCCCAAAATCGACGAAAATCGTTAAAAACAACTAGGAGCCGTTCTATTTGTGTTTCAGTTTTCAGTTTTGAGTTTTTGAATTCATTTTTAGTTTTGTGTTTTGAGTGTTTGTTTTGAGATTGCTGAAAATACGTTCTTTTTATCATTCTAGAAAACTGTTTCTCAAAACAGAAAAATGGAAAACGCATTTACTTTGAAATTTTGAAATTTTTTAAAATAATATTTTATTCAAAAAAATTGATTATTCAATAAATTTTAATAATTTAATGCTAATATAGTATTAAATAACATATAAATTTTGAAGTTGGTGAATCTTAAAATATTTTTTTCCATTTACAAAAAAACAAAACCTAAATTAAATTTGGGAAATATAGAATTAAATATTAGAGCTTTTTTAGACTTCATTCTAGCTTTCACATATTCCTTTTGCGTCCAATCATACGCGTATTTGACTTGCGATAAGACCGGCAATTGTAGAAGACACACCCTTTTCCCTGCTCTAGACATGTGAACATTTCCCCAGTTAAACAATGCTAAAGCGGCCATCTCTTGGAACTTCGTGTAAGGAATTGAGGTACACACATGCACAGCGGAAATTAAATATGCAATTCCTACAAGCCGGATCAACTTTGTACTTAGAGAGAATTCGTGATAGAATTTTTACCTTTGATGAATATCGTGAAATCTGATTATTTGATTAACTGTAGGTGTGATTTTCAATACCACAGCTGTCTAATTGTCCAGCCTCCAATAGTGATCCATACAGCAAGAACAGATCTGGACTTCCACGATCAAGAACAGATGAAAGCAGAACTTTTGGGAGTAATTAATTAGGTTTTCTTTTGCTTGTGTTAGCAAGTAATGGAAAACGACTCTAATGATTATTCTGTTGTGACCTTGTATATATAGGTAGGGCTAACCCTAGTCCTAGTTCTAGTCCAACTAGAACCCACCAACAAATGGGCCTAATTAATTAATTTGGTTCAATAAGTAATTAAGTCCGACCCAACTATTTGGACCTTGGACATTAATTCATACACTTCGCTGCAGCAATTTCAAAGAATTTTTGTGCATCTTCACTTGTAATAGTATCTTCCATTGCTTCTGTGTATAACTTCATTCCTATTTCATGAAGATCTAATTATGAATCACAATCAAACCCAACTTGATTCTTGAAGAGCCTTGCAAACTGGAAAATCCAATCCTCAACACAAGTCAGCCCTTTCTCCACAATAATGTTCTCTATGAAATTAGTTGGTTTCCCACTCGTTTGGTGCATTTCCTCTTCACTGCTCATTCCCGTATAAAGTGGTTCTGTATTGGGACTAACTTCTGCAAGCAGGATCACCTAATGCTTTCGCCAATCTCAGCTCATCATTTGTTATGATTGTAACTAAATCACCTTCTTGATCCTTATACTTGATAAGTACACCCTCCAAAGTCAGAAATCAGTCCAGAACTGTATCCCTCACAAGTCTAATGCTACAATTAACAGGTAGATGAGCCATCTTATATCCTCTCCATGAATCAACTCCATCGTCTTCATGACCACCTTTTCTTTCTATTCAAGGGGCAAATCTATTTCTTTTTCTTCAACGTTTAGACCCTTCTCCTCAATCGCCTTTGTCACCTTACCAGCAATCTCCATTGCATTCAAATTATTTGGTTTCATGCTCAACACGTTAATAACATCTCTTAGTGCCAAATCAAGCCTATTCAAGGCCTCATAACACCTTGCCCTCTTCAATAGTACCTTGCTGTACTTGGGACATGTTAATGAAAATAGCAGTGTCTTCATCAAATACTTTCGAGTTACGATCCCGAGCTTTGGTATGTTTCGCATTTCCATAATTGGATTTTGATCCTATTTGAATTTTCTTCTTCCTAGCACGCTTCCTCATATTCTTAGTCCAACAGAAAGCTCAAAATCAAAGCTTTAATATAGAAAGACTCTGATTTGTACTTTATACAAAGCCCACCTCACTAAACACCAAATGAACAAAAAAATAGAAATCAGAACCTGAAAATTGGACTGTGATAAATAAACTCACCTCAAAATTTTATTCAATCATGCATAAACTCTTAAAATGTTGATTTTCAAATAAATATAAATCCAACAAAAATAAAAACTCCAAGAGCTCCATATATTACTTCAAATAAAAACCCACCACAGAAATATATGCAGCTAAACAAGAAGAATTAATAAAAACTTCAAGTAAAAACTCTGAACCCAATTTTAGAAACCCATAAAGAATTCACAAAAAACTGAAACAACAAAAGAAAATTGCTTACCTTCAAGAGTCCTTTTGAATTTCTCTCAATCGGATCATCCAATGATTATCGTAGAGTACAAATATGCTAAATTTGACCAAAAATAGAGATAAAGTGATGCAAAAAAAAAAAACAATAATCAAGTGGAGTAAAAAAAAAAAACTAATGGCAACTAAAAAAAGCTGGAAGAATTTTGGGGAAATGGAAGATGAGAAGAGAAGGAAGAGAAATGAAGGAAGAAGAGAGAAGGGAGAGACGAAGAATGAAAGAAGAAGGAAGAAGATGACTTGCGGTGAAGAAGGAAGAAAAAGAAGAAGACGTGCCTGAAGAAGGAAGAAGAAGACGGTTGAAATAGGTTGGAGGAAAAAAAAAAATAAAGTGTTCAAAATGATGTGGAAAGGAATCGAAATGGTCTGCATTTGTGCGTTTTCATGTTTTGTCCATTTTGGATGAAAACGACGAAAACGACATAAATATCATTTTTTATTTCTTTTGTAAATTTTTTGGGTGTTTTGCAAAATGCATTTTTGAAAATGGATAAGTAAACACGTTTTCACTGTTTTGAAAAATTGAAAACTAAAATCAACTTGAAAACACCAAAGAGAACAGGGCCTAAACATTCAGATTTAATAGTTCAATTTTGAAAGTTGGAGACGAGATAGTTAAAGTTACTTAAACTCGAGGACTAACTCTGCAATTTTACATTAATTAATTGAAAATTTGATACCACCATTTAGCGACAGCCTATGTAGCAGCTTCCACGTGTCAATTCATCGCTGCCCTCTCCTTTCCAAACCCCTGATAAACCCTACCCACCCCAACCCCAACCCCAACCCCCACCCCCACCCTACCCTACCCACACCCACACGTGAAAACCCCAGAAGTACCAGCTCACAAGCGCGACGATGGAGGCAGTGGTTGTTGATGCTGGTTCTAAACTCCTCAAAGCCGGTTTTGCTGTTCCCGACCACCCTCCTTCTATGGTAATTCACTTTACATTTCATCGTTTTTTCGTTTGGTTACTCTATTCATAATAATTCAAAGATGGATAATTTGCTTTGGGAAGTTCGTAACTGAAGTTAAACCAAGAAGGGTTGCTTTAATTTCACACATTTTTCGAGTTTTTCTGGTTGAATGTACTTTAATCACTCTTGAAGTGGTGTTCTTTAGGTTGGATTTTCGGGATGAATTAATTAATGTGTTTTCTAGGGTTTGAATTTTCGTCAAAATGCAACAATAACAGAAAAACTCAGATTTTAGGTCCCAATGGTGTTAACATTGATTCCCTCCTTGGCATACAGGTAGCACAGTCGGTTGTTTAACTTGAATGCCCTAACTAGCAGCAATTTTGTGCACTTGGCTTTCCTACACTTGAAAATTAAGTTGATGCCAAGGCCACCTTGAAAAATTATACTTAGCAGAATGGTAATGCGTGCTAAGATAAATAAAATACAAATGCATTTGTTACCATGAAACACCCACAAGTAAGGGGGATCTAGGTTTCTTCCCCCTTTTCATGGACTTGTTGGCATGCAGAAGATGCATTTTGCTGCATGAAGTTGAATGGCGTGAGCGAGTGAAAGATCCTCACGTCTGTTGAATTTATCATGAGTGGTCGATTCATTATGTTCTAGTTTTCATTGCTGCTTAGGTATTTGTAGTAAATTTTTTTTCCCTTTTATATTTAACAAATATTTCCAAAAGACGCTTATTCATTTATTTTTCTTCGAGAAAGGGGAAATACTTAGAATTATTATCTACTACATTGATGATCATTTCATTGCATTATGAACCGAGTAGTGTATGTATAAAAGAACAGAACAAAAATATAAAAAGTAAATCTTATACGGCAATAGTTGGAAGGAAAAGATAATAAAGTGAGTGTCAAGAGAGAGGTGTGGTACACCATGGTTTCAGTGACTTTAGACTTAGAGTGTGTGCATGAATATGTATGTGCCTGTACAAATATAAGATATATATTTCCATCAAAATTATAATAGGCAATGCACATAAGAAGGATAGCAATTTCACTATTTCCATTATTCCATCTTTTCAGCAATAATATTCTAAGTTGGAATTTATCCAGAATCAAGTGAAAGATATTTCAAAATGTCTCTATGTGAAGCTCGTGTCAGTATTCTAGGTATTTTAAGGTTTTACTTATTAGATTAAAAAAAACAATGTTGAACACTTGCGTAGTAATTTTGTTAGATTAAAAAAAACAATGTTGAACACTTGCGTAGTAATTTTGAGTTTTACTTTTACGATTGAACTTTCAAAAGTACCATCACATGAACAAATAATGTTCACCTAGAATCAAATTTATATTAAGAGAAAGGAAATACAATATTTTATATAAAGAATAATATCTACGATTTCAATAGTAACTACCACTATTTCATTTTTCTCCTCCATCAAATGATAGCGTTTGGATATAATGAAGTTTTCTTTGTATAGTTATTAGCTCAAGCCTGAAAGGGTGTAGTAATGTTGGTTAAATCTTTGTATTTCACCACTTGAGTTGTTGTAGCCTACTATGCTAGAATTATAACCCATCTACTTTTATGTTGAATTAGGGTTTTTTGAGTTTACACTTAAGGCTCAATTATTTAATGGATTTTCCATGATTTGAGGGGTTTGACAAACAATGTTAACATAAGGAGAACATAAATTGAGAAAATCAAAGAAATTATTTGTAGATTTTCTTAGAAAAGAGAACTACTTTTTTATTAAAAGTATTCTGCTACTTACAAGGAAAAAGGGGAGGCTCTTTATTCTACCTCATTTCAACTAATCTAATAAATACAGCAGCTGTCACTAACCTATTAAATAAAAAACTGCAGTTACAATAATAAAGACTTTTGGTCTTCTCTATGGACAATACAAATCTATTATTCCAACACTCCCCTCAAGCTGGTGCAAAGATATTTTGCATTCCAAGCTTGACAACAATATGGTGAAATGATTTAATTGGCAATCCTTTTGTGAGTATATCTGCAAGTTGGTTGGAAGACGAAACATAAGGAATGCAAATTTTTCCTGTTTCAAGTTTTTCTTTGATGAAATGCCTATCAACTTCCACATGCTTGATCCGGTCATAATGTATAAGATTGTGTTATATTTGTAGCGGATTTGTTATCACAATACAACATCATTGATTCTTTTACTTCCACCTTTAAATCCGAGAGGATGATTTTTAACCACAGTAGTTCACATATCCCTTGAGCCATAGCTCTAAATTTCGCCTCTGCACTAGAGCGATCGACCACTACAGGTTGTTTCTTGCTTCTCCATGTAACTAAATTTTCTCCCAAGAAGGTACAATAACCTGTAGTAGACCTTTTATCGATCATGGATCTAACTCAATATTCAACCCATTATTACTCTTTTGAAATAAAAGACCATTTTCTGGTGTGTCTTTTAAGTATCTGATGATTCTATAGACAACATCAAGATGTGATCTAAGAGGAGCATGTATGAATTGATTTACAACGCTTACTGCATGGGTTATGTCTGGCCTTGTATGTGACAAATAAATTAATTTTCCAACTATCCTTTGATACATTCCTTGGTCAACCATCTCTTCATCCTTCTTTTCTCCTAACTTGTGGTTCTATTGGAGTATTGATGGGCTTGTTGCCTAGCATACCTGTCTCTTGGAGAAGATATTGGACATATTTTTGTTGAGAAATGTATATTCTATGCTTGGAACAAGCAACTTCCATTCCAAGGAAATATCTTAAGTTGCCCAAGTCCTTCATCTCAATTTCCCTTGCTATATAGGCCTTGAGAGCCATCATTTCTTAAATATCATCACCTGTGACAATAATGTCGTCGGCATATACAATCAAAGCTGTTATTTTATCATCTGAAGAACTTTTAATAAACAAAGTGTGATCACTTTGACTCTGGAAGTAACCCTTTTTTATCATTGACTTGGTAAATCTCCCAAACCAAGCTTGCTGTGATTGTTTAAGCCCATATAGAGACTTCATAAGCTTGCACACCTTGTTTCTCCATGGTTTTTGATAATATCCCGGAGGGATATCCATGTAAACTTCTTACTCCAAATTTCCATGAAGAAATGCATTTTTTACATCAAATTGGTATGAGGGCCAATCATTTTTTGCCAAGGAGAGGAGAATTCTGATTGTATTCATTTTTGCCATCGGTGCAAATGTTTCATGATAGTCTATCCCATGTGTTTGAGTATATCTCTTGGCTACAAGTCTTGCCTTATACCTTTCTAGAGTACCATTCGCTTTGTATTTAATTGTGAAAATCCATTTGCAGCCAACTGTTCTTTTTCCATATGGTAGATCAACAATTTCCCATGTCTTGTTTTTGTTTAACGCTCTCATCTCCTCATCCATAGCCTCTTTCCATGGTTTTGAATCCAAGGCAAATTGGATTGATTTTGGAATCTGTTGAGAAATAATTTTGGAGAAATATGTCCGATATTGAGGTGAAAAATTCTGTAATGATACAAAATTAGACATAGGATGCTGAGTACAAGTTCTAACCCCTTTTCTAAGAGCAACATGTAAATCCAAGTCATGATTTTTATCAATATTTTCTGTACCTGTTTCAAGGTTGACAACTGGAGCGAGTGAGGTGAGAATGGACTTTTTTTTCCTGGAGTATACATTGAAAGTTGGATTCTTTGATCTCTCATTTATAGTTTCTTCATTTTCTGAAGTCAATTGAAGAGTTGACTGATGTATTGCTTGGATTTTGAGGAATATCAGAAGGAACAAGAGCTTGAGGATGAGTACTAGGGAGATCATTATTCTGCCTACCAACATCTATGGGACTTGTATTTAATCATTGTTGTTAACCACTTAATTATTTTCTACAATTGTCCTTCATTTTCTGAAGAGTTGACTGATGTATTGCTTGGATTTTGAGGAACATCAGAAGGAACAAGAGCTTGAGGATGAGTACTAGGAAGATCCATTATTCTGCCTACCAACATCTATATGACTAGTATTAAGATCATTGTCGTTAACCACTTGATTATTTCCTACAATCTGCCCACCAACATCCATAGCTTCAACATCCCACCATTTATCTTCAATTGTCAAGTTGTTGTTCTCCCCCTGAAGATAAGTGTTATCAAAATAAGGTTGATCTTCCAAAAATGTGACATCCATGGAGACATATTTCTTTTTTGTTGGAGGGTGATAGCATTTGTATCCCTTGTGTTGAAGAGTACCCCAAAAACACACATTTTGTAGCCCTAGGATCTAATTTTTTTCGCAAATGTTGATGGATATGCACATATGCAGTGTAACCAAAAACCTTTGGTGGTAAAGAGCCAATTCCTTGGAAATCTGGAAACATGGCAGCTAGCTTTTTAACTGGTTTTGGAATTGTAAAACTCGTTGGCATTCTATTTATCAAATATGTTTCTTCCGATCTTATAACATACATGTGGAATAGCTTCTCTCCCAATAGTTTTTGCACTTTCATTTGGAACAATAGAGCATGAGCCACTCTAATAAATGTCGCTCTGCATCGTTTGTTCAACAATTTCGGGCCCAAGATTTTACGCCGCCAACTTCATCCCAATGAACGGGTGATCTACATTTTCGCATCCATACAATGCCTCATAGAGTAGAGTGCGCCATGATAGGCATGGTAGTCTGAGTATTATATGCAACTCGATTAAAGGTATGTGTTTTTCCCAATGGCCTCCAAACTCTAGAACACACAATCGGAGCATATCTTCTAAAGTTTGTATCGTTCGCTCAGATTGTCCATCCTGTTTGAGGATGAAAAGGCGTACTAAATTTCAATTTAGTACCCATAGCCCGATGTAAACTCTTCCAAAAGTTAGAGGTGAATCTTGGGTCTCTATCGTCGATACAATCAAACCGGGACACCATGTAACCTCACTACTTCTTTAACATACACAACCGCAAATTGATCCATAGAAAAGTCATGTGCGAATAGGTAAGAAATGGGCCGACTTGGTTAATCGGTCAACAATTACCCAAATGGCCTCATGACCTTTTATCGACTTGAAAACCTACCACAAAATCCATCGTCACATGTTCCCATTTCCATTCTCGGAACCTCCAACTGTTGCAATAATCCCGACGGTCGCCGATGTTCGGCTTTCACTTGTTGGCATATATCGTGCACTTCTCACATATTAGCTACATTCTCCTTCATATTTTTTCACCAAAATATAGTTTTTAAGTCGCGATACATCTTTTGTACTTCACGATGATGAGAATAAGGAGTAGAGTGAGCTTCTTCCAAAATCTCATTCTCAATTCTTCAAAATTAAGACACAAAGACGTCCCGATAACATAACGCTTTATCTTGGCTGCTATTTGAAATCCTTCCGCTTCTCGGTGTGATCTCGGCTTTGATAAACTTTTTTTTCTCTCCGTCAATCTGCGATTCACCTCTCTTTCAAAGCATAAAATAGTTGCGTGGTTCTTGGATAGCCGGTCCATTCCTAAAATCGCGTCGAACTCTTGTATGTTGAGACATATAAGTTTGTCTCGAGGTTTTATCGTCAATCTCTACCCATTGTCTTTACTATAAAGTCTGCACTCAATACTTCTCACGAGGGGTAGCAACATCTAAGGGAGTACTTGCATGTTCACTAGGAGTATTGAGTTTGCTCATAAACTTAGGGGTTATAAAGAGTGAGTAGAGCTGAATCAATCAAAGCTAAACTTCGCAAAAGATTTACATACTTCATTTCATAAATCTTGATAATTTAACATAAAAGGAAATGATTACTTGACATGCAAGTCCAAAACTTAGAATATAAAACATAGCTATCTAGTTATCTAAAATTCTCTCCATCGCTTTCATTTATTCTTGCTTCTTGATTATCCACATAGTTTGGCACGCGTGCTTCTTGAGTGGTATGGTGTGGGGTTGTACTCGTGGCTTTCCTCTGGGTCTTCCTCGTGGTCTTCCTCAACAATGTTACCATTATTGTCAATTGAGGGTACGGCTGTGAGGTCGAGCTCAATCATTTCCTATTGTCGGTGATTAACTATTTCTCCTCAAACTCATCATTAAAAAGGCTTGGGGTGTCGATATTCAAACATCATTCAATTTCATCCATAAACTGCTTCCAAGTAGTGGGTGAGTGTCCTCGAAGGTGATACACAATTTCATCTCTATGAAAGTTGTGCCCATTTCTCTCGCGCTCTTATAATTTTGTTCACAGCGTCCAAGTGCTCTAACAGATTATGGTTCGGGTTCTTCACATCGCCTTATGTAATTTCAAAACATTTCACGTCTCTTCGGCACGGGCTCTAATTTCTTGTGGACGTCTATCAACCATCTAAAAAGAAAGAAACATATCGTAATTAATTGTTTTTGTTTCATTAACTTGAATATCGCAAATTTAAAAGTGCTTCCGGTGAGGAGGGGTCATTTAGACCACTTAAATTCCA
Organism: Forsythia suspensa; assembly: GCA_023638005.1. NCBI lineage: Eukaryota > Viridiplantae > Streptophyta > Magnoliopsida > Lamiales > Oleaceae > Forsythia > Forsythia suspensa. The sequence continues at coordinate 36,806,907 of CM042663.1, read as the reverse complement.
AGCTCTCCTTAGGCAGCTTTTAGGTCCTTTTGACAAAGCCTTTCAATTTTTGCGAATATCAAATCAAGAAAACTCAAACAAAAGGGTAGAATCTTAACGGTTTTGTCCTTATTTTCGAGATAAACACACGATGAATGATAATGCAAAATCCTTCACTTTCCAAGTACCTCATCAATTGTTGGTTGAAGTATTCTTTACCATCATCAGATCTGAGAGTGTGGATTTTAGCCCCAAATTGAGTGTAAACAAGTTTGTGAAATATGGGAAAAATAGATGAAACTTCAGATTTAGATTTTATCAAGTAAACCCAAGTTGTTCTAGTACATTCATCTATAAATGTAACAAACCAACGAGCTCTCGAAGTATTGTTCACACGAGAAGGGCCCCAAACATTGTAATGAATTAGACTAAATGGAGAAATAACTAGTGATTCTTTTATTGAAAAACTAACTCGATGTTTAGCAAGAGTGCAAGACTCGCAATGAAAATTACTAACATCAGTATTTGTAAAAGCAGGAAATAACTTTCTCAACAACTGAACTGGTGGGTGTCCCAGACGTTTGTGCCAAAGAAAAAACTGATCAGAATTGTTTTTTAGGGATGAAACCAAGCCTTGAGATCTCATAGTACCATTCTTCCAATCAGCCTCCAAGTAGTAAAGTCCATTTTCTCATCTCAGCATGTCCAATCGTCTTCCCAGTCACACAGTCTTGGAAATAGCAACCAGAAGAAGTGAACACAACACTGCAATTTAGATCTTTAGTAATTTTTCCAATAGAAAGCAGGTCATAGGACAAATTTGGAACGTAAAGAACAGAATTTAATGGCAAATTTGGAGTGACTTTTACAGTTCCTTGACCAGCTATGGAAGAAAGAGACCCATCTGCCACTTTTATTTTCTGTTTTCCTGAACATGGCAGATAACTTGAAAAATAGGTTGAGATGCTTGTCATATGGTCTAAAGCACCTGAATTTATAATCCAAGCATCCGGGTAATTAGTGGAACACATTAAGGCCTTGATACTGATTGAGCCATAGAACAAGAACCTGAAATTGGAGATGAACTAGCATTGTTGCCCTGAAGTTAATTCAACAACGTCTTGAGTCTTTCGATGTCTGTTTTGCTTAAAACAAATGATTCTTGTTTCTCCTCCATTACTGAAGTTTCATGTGCCTGTCCTGGTTTAGTTAGTTGATTTTTCCCTTTCCCCTTGGTCCTCCAGTTCCTTTGTTTCCAAAAGAAGGTTTTCCATTAAGTTTCCAGCAAGTACTCTTGGTGTGTCTTGATTTTTGACAGAAATCACACCACTCCTGGTCTTTGTGTGATTTTGAGACAGCAAAAGCTGAATTTTCATGAGTGGAATCACTTGTTCTACCAAGCATCACATTTTTTCGACCTTCTTCCGCACGAGCGAAGGCAAATACTTCACTTAAAGATGGCAAAGGCTCTTTCCCAAGAATTTGACCACACACTTGATCATACTCTTGATTTAAACCTACGAGAAACTCAAAGATTCGTTCTCTTTCAGCCTTATCGTTGAGAACTTTTGTATCTGTTGCAGACTTCATTTCAATATTATCATACAGATCTAATTCAAGCCATAAACCTTTGAGGTTATTGTAATATTCTGTAACAGATGCATTGCCTTGTTTAGTATTGATAATTTGGCACTTTAGTTCATGAAGTTGGGCAGCATTGCTTACCTTGGAATAAGATTGGGTAGCCGCATCCCATATCTCCTTGGCTGTAGTGAGAAGAAGACAAGTTTTGCTTATTTCTGGTTTCATTGAGTGTAGAAGCCATGACATAACCATTGAGTTTTCAGCCTCCCATAACTCATATTTTAAATCATCTTGTGCTGGAATTGCTGTACCCAATACATATTTCATTTTTCCTTTGCTTTTCAGAAACAATTTTGCAGATTGGGACCACTCCATGAAATTTAACCCATTGAGTTTTAAAGTGGTAATTTGAAGAGTAGGGTTATTATTATATATAGAAGCCTGGTTTTGGTTTTGAGGGATAGATGACTCAGCCATTCTATGTGAAACAAGTTTAAAAACAATGATAGTAACTGAAAGAATGGTTACACAGACAACAATGTTTGCTGCAGTGAAAACACACGAACAGAATGGCAATGAAGGTCGGAAAAAAAAACTGGATTAGGTTAAGCTAACCTGCTCTGATACCATGTAGATTTTCCGAGAAAAGAGAACTACTTTTTTATTAAGGGTGTGTTTGATTGGCTTAGATTTTCCATGGAAAATGTCTTTTTTCCACCTATTTTTCAACTTGTTTGTTTGATTGCCAAAAATTTTCCATGGAAAAGGAATTTTCCCACCTATTTTTCTTGTTTTGTTTGGTTGCAACCTTTTTTTTTTCCATGGAAATTTTTTTTCTCATTTTCCCACTTTTGGCCACATTTTCCTTGTTTTCAAGGAAAATATTTTCTTTGTGGGATAGGAGAATTTATTTTTCATGGAAAATCTTTACTTGTTTTCCAACTCATAATTTCTTGACAATTCATTTCTATGAAAAATATTTTCTTTCCACCCAAATTTTTGACTTGCAATCAAACACACCCTAAAAGTTTTCTGCTACTTACAAGGAAAAAGGGGAGGCTATTTATTCTACCTCATTTCAACTAGTCTATCAAATACAACAGTTGTCACCAACCTATTAAATAAAAAACTGCACTTACAATAATAAAGACTTTTGGTCTTCTCTATGGACAATACAAATCTATTATTCCAACATTATTTTCAAATTTTCTTCCTTAAGTAGAAACGTGGAGTAATAACGATTGAGACACCTTATATAAACCCTTTATCGAGGTGCCTGTATCACAACTAACAGATGAAATTAATTGCGTTCTAGTGAATGCAATGTATGCATCTCATAATACACAGCAGTTAGTGCGATGTTAATGCACCCACAAATATACCATGTTTACAAGCATTTTAAAATGCGTTTGTTGGTGTTGAATAACTATGAGGTTTATCTTAGTAGATTTGTGTGAAATAAGCGAGGAAATTCATTTGATTTATTGAAGTTGATTGCAAAGAATGATAGATCCTCATATTGATGATGATCCACACCCCTTCAATTGAATTTCTCATTAATAGTTGAATGATTACCGTCTTTAGGTTGCTTTGCTACTTAACTATTTCACTATTTTAATCCTAAATGCCCATTTAGAAAATACTTATTCAGAAAATGGACTAGATTTCTGAAATGGCTGAATTAAATGATTATTTCTTTGTTTATCAATGACTTTGTCTGCTAATGATGCTGGTGAGGCATTTTCATCTTTTTATATTTTCTTTTGAGATTTTTTTGCCATAGTTCATTAGTTTCTGTCTAGTCCGTCTGCCCCATTATACATGTTTGAAATTGAAGGTTTTTTTCTTTTTTACAACTAACTTTTTTCAATTCACATTGTAGATAATTCCAACTCAGATGAAATGTCTACCTGCAGATGAGTCTTCGGCTGATGCTTCCTTGCATGAGATCATTGTTGATCCCGTCGTCCGAGGCTTTATCAGCGATTGGGACGCCATGGAAGATTTGTTAGACCATGTTCTTTATAATGGTCTTGGATGGGAAATTGGAAATGAAGGGCATATTTTATTTGCTGATCCACTTTCAACTCCGAAGGTTCGGTCTAAGTCTTTTCATGTCTTTCTAGTTTCTAGTGAACTAGGAAAAAAAAAAGGAAAAAATGAATCTCGCTTGCACGAGCATGTTGAAGACTAAATTTAAATAAATAAATTTGTTCCCTCTAACTATTTCAACTTTTAGACGAGATAATTTAACATCTTTCTTGTCCGTGTCTATGGACACACTGTATGAAATTTATATCTGGTCATAGATTTGAGTATTATAATTGCCTTCTTGAATCTCATGTTCCAATAGGATCTAAACAAAAAACAAAGATAGGTGGACCCCAAGCTAATGTAGATTTGGAGGAATAAGAGAAGGGAGGAAGAGAGCTTGATTTTGTATCATGTCATGATGTGAGGACTAGTACCCAAGAAAACTGAAAAGTAAAAAAAATATACGAGAGCCTTGATCTGGTCTTCAAATTTGTAGCTTATGAAATTTCTTGAATGGCTATAGTAATCCATTGTCCATATTGCACTTGAAAGCATGCAGAAGTCTCAAGTGATGTGGAAAAGAACCAATTGATTTCATTAATTTCTTTTGTGGAACTCTTTTTATTGTTTTGGTGATATCTTTTCTATCACATAGTTGATTCATCTATCTTATTATCAGGCTGCAAGAGAACAGTTGGTGCAGTTGATGTTTGAAAGATTTAACATCTCAGGTTTTTATGCTTCTGACCAAGCAGTGTTATCACTTTATGCAATAGGACGTATCTCAGGCTGCACTGTCGATATTGGTCATGGCAAGATGGGTATGTGCAACTTAAGTAGTTGTTTCTGTAAATATTATTGTTAAAATTTCTCATCGTGCTAAGAACACACGTATGCTTCTTTTGGGCTATACATCTCAATTGGTTGGTCTTAGCACTACAGAGTTATTTTACCATGACCGTGTTCTGCTCTCAAGCATATTTTGTGAGTACTTGTGTGAGTGATGGTTGGGTTTTTTCCTAATTTTGATCACCTAGACAAGCGATGTTTTTTCCTTTTGACTGTGCTAAAGGGATGATATTCCACAAGAATATAGAAGCTTGCTTGTTAGAAAGTGGGTTTCTCTATTGGAGAATGAAATTTTGTTTTGAAGGGAAGAAATTAAAAGGGCTAACACTAGTCTAGGGGTGTCAATGGGCTAGGCCAGGCCTACCAAGCCGTGCGGGGTCTTTCCCAAGTGGGCTGCTTTTTGTTTTATTTAATTTTAATAAATAACAAAGAACAAAAAATTATTAGAGACAGCAAAGCCCTAATGGCCCCCATGCTGGGCCGTCTAAATCTGGGACGACTGCACTGGCACGGCACCTTACACCTTACACCTTACACCAACTCTCACGTAACAAACTGTTTCAAGGGCGAGGTGGGGAACTTGAAAAAATGCAAAAAAGGAAAAAAAAGAAAACTAAACAGAGAGATAAATAAATTAAAATAAATAAATCTTCGGGCAAAAAGTAAACAAAAGAAAAAGGCAAAGGTTGTCCCACCCCACCACATGCAGCCCCGCCACCCTCTCCCTTTCCCCGGAGCAAACCCCACTTCCAGCTTCTGTCATCTTCTTCATGTGCCCAATCCCACTATCACATTTGCCCTCCCCTACCACCCTATGCATGGTTCTCCACAAGTAACAGATAATGTTCCTTGATTTGTCATTTTTTATTTCCATAAAAAATTAGAAAAATGTCACCTTTACAGAATCTACAGCCTATGGAGCAGTATTGTACTAACTAGAGGAGGCACAGGGGCAAGTTCTGGCAATGCTAGGAGTGCGAAGGTAAACCAATAACCTGTTCAAAGTTCAAACCTATCCTATATGTCCCTCGAGCAATATTTTAATGAAGCAAACAATAGTGAAACACTTGCATGCTCCAACAAAATGCACATTGATTTCCTTCCATATTCCTCTTCCACCCCTACCTGTCAACCACGTGAAATGGGAAACTGACAGAAAAATTCGGCACCTCCATGGCTATTCTTTGCTGTTTTCTAGCTATTTCTCCAGCTCAGAAACTCAAAACTTTCAGAGAATAACTCTTCCCATGGTACACACACTTCAACACTTTTGAGGTTGAAAAGCCTTCAACTATTAGCAACGACGGCCTCCAGGTGACTCCAGAATTTTCTTTCGGTAAATTTCAATCTAAGAAACAAAGTGGACAGTTGGGATTGAGCGGGAGAGGATAGGGGAAAATTTGAGGGAGGACAGCAGGGGAGGAGCTGGGGGGTGTTGGGTGAGCAGCGGGGCTGTAGGTCTGGGGGTGGAGATTTGGTAGAATGTGGCTTTGTGGCTTTTTTTGTTTTCTTTCTTGTTCTTCCTTTTTTTTTCCTTCCGTACTGATCTTGCCCTTGAAATAATCTGCCATGTGAAAGGCACTTGGCTTTTTACCTCTCTTACTAATCAGTGCTTTGTTATGAAATTATGATCTACATCTCTTTTAAGACCTGTGTTATCAGAACTCGATAAAGTCTTCATCTCATTTTATCCATCAAGGTTTTAGTGTTGTGAATAAGGAACTGAAAGCTTTTATGATAGAGACTATCTTAGGTCTAGGGTTCTTTTCTTTCTTGCAATTTAATTTGGTTTTGCAAACTTTCAGATATTGCAACAGTAATTGAAGGCGCTGTTCAGCAAATATCTTCAAGAAGATTTGAACTAGGTGGTTTGGATTTGACGAATCTGCTTGCACAAGAACTTGGTAAATCCTATCCTCTTGTGAACCTTAGCATCTCTGATGTTGAGAAAATAAAGGAGCAATATGCATGTTGTGCTGAGGATGATGGTGCTTATGAAAAAGTCCAGCTGTCATGCCCTGAGGAGCAACACACCCTGCCTGATGGACAGGTTTATACATCAAAATCAATTCATTTGTAAATTAATGCATCTCTGATCACCTTTTAATGCAAGTTGGAACATAGAATATGCTCAGAGGTTTTCATGGCATTTTGTCATACTGGACCGATTGCCTTTGCTTTCTCTCTGTTCCATTTGTTTTTCCTTTTCTCTTCTTGAGCAATTAAGCGACGATACAAATAAAGCCACGACTATATGTTTTTCTGTTTCAGGTGATAAAAATTGGAAGAGAAAGATATACTGTTGGGGAAGCCTTATTCCAACCATCTATTTTGGGTCTACAGGCACATGGAGTAGTTGAGCAGCTGGTTCATTGTATTTCAACAGTGTCCTCCGAGAATCACCGACAGCTGCTGGAAAATACAGTACTTTGTGGTGGAACTGCTTCCATGAGTGGTGAAGTTTTGTCATATTCTGTCAACTGAATGAAATATAGCATCTCCATGGTTTTCTTTCTTTGTTTTATGTTATTAGCTGCCTGATTTTATGATCATTGGTAGATTTCTCTTTCCAGAAGCACTTTGTCATGGTTATGTATTCCATCACACCAAATATGTTGCATGGTATTTCTCCACTGCCTTCCATACTTCTTAGTGTCATTGGAAATTATAAAACCAGCCAGTTTTCAACTACTATTTTGAAGTGCTTAGATATTACAATCAGTTATTGACATCAGCAATTTTTATACAAACTCCATAACTTGCCACCTCTTGACGCTGAAAATTGGAAAGGTAAGATTGTCTCAAATCAAATATGAATATCAACATCTCTCTTGTAGCTTCCACTGTGCTGGTTATTGTGGAAAACTTAGTACCAAGTGGGATCTTCTGTAGTTGGGGAAAAGTTATGCCATAAGCAACGAATCCTTTGTCCAATTTGTAGGCTCCAGCCTTCCTATTGATTGAAACATGAGATGCAATAATAATATATTATTGGCAGTAGGTTTGGTTTTGGAAAATTGTTTTTGCACTTTTTCAGTTAGGCTACAGTCGAATTTTAGAAGATTAGATGGAGATACCTGTTTGGTTGTCGAACACGTATAGGGAAATGATTTTGCAATGAGTGTTTTTAAGTTATGCAAAATATTGCTGCTATTTTAAGTGGCTTACATCATCATTTGTTGCTTGATGTTGCAGGTTTTGAAGATAGGTTTCAGAAAGAAGCTAGTCTTTGCTCCTCAGCAATTCGTCCTTGTGTAGTCAAGGTAACTTAATATAAGCGAGTCATTATATATGCGTTTGGCTTATAACTTCACTTTACAATTAAGTTTTCTTCTGTGCTCAATCATAATTGTGCCCTTCGAAGATGGCATAAATAAAATGTTTATATGAGGCGTGTTTTGCGTATTCTCCAACTTAATTTAACTCTACTATTATTTACCCCACATTTAAAGAAAATTTGAAATACATTCCTTTGATTTTCTTATTTCATATGTTTTGTTTTCTTGTAAAACTCTTTGAATATTAGAAAATCCATTAATCAATGTTGCCTCGATGTTTATTTAGGAAAAAGATCTAAGATTTGACGCACAAGGTTACAATTATATCTACTTCTTAACATGAATTACAAACTTTTAGCTATTCAGAGACAGCATCCACCAGTACTCCTGCACCCATATTCCCATTAGGTAATTGATACCGCATTGGAGAAAATATTGAAAGAATAGAAGTGAACGAAGGATAAAGTTAGCTCACCACCCAAGTGAAATGGGTAAGGGATAGAAAAATCACCACTTGAAGGGATCTCACAAGGGATATAGGCTAGGGAAAATCACAGCTCTATGTAATCCAACAAAGAGATACGGAGTTATCAAGAATATGATAGACACATCTCAAACAAACTTAATATTCAAATACTCAATTCAATGTGTTTTTGGTGTAGAAGATTGTGTTTTAAATAGTTGAAACTTGTAATAACCCTCCAAGCATAGGTAAGTACCAAATTATTCTTTCAACATTTCCCAAGATATTGTTAACTAAAAAGAAATGAGTTCTAATTGATAAATTAATGCATAGAACTTTATGAGAAATTAAAGTCTCTTAGGAACTTTCTTAGGAAATGCAAAAGAGGAAAACTTCTTACAGTTGACCAGTCTGGAGAAAAAAAACCATAAAGATGCAGTCTTTGGGAATTCAGCTTAATATACTGCAGTAAACTACGCACATACAGCGGCTGATAGAGACTGCTGCAGCAGAAAATTGCCCAAGAATTAAACTATTCATTTTCCCACCTAGCAGCCAATTGCCCAAGATCATATTGATTCATATCTCAAATCCTGAAATTTGGCAGTGCTCCTTTTCCCGAAAGCAATCGGATGGATAGATTAAGCAGAGTGAGAGGAAGATTAGTATCATACCATAATCAAAAGATACGATGGTCTGAGTGAGATGACAGAAATAAATCCTTTAACCGACGGAATTGAATACAAGACTGACTTCAACCAGGTTCTTTCATCAATAACCTGGCCCTTGCTTATTTCCTTGTTGGTTTACATTGGTTAATCTGATTGGATCCCGGACATGCGATTCTCTTGCAGCAAAAAGACCGCTTCTTCCTTTCTATTCTGTGTATCTATTTATCTGATACTATTTTTGCAGTGCTGCACATTTTCGGGCGTAAATATATGGTTTATTCTAATACTCTGTTCATTACAGCCTCCAGAATATATGCCGGAGAACTTAAGCAAGTTTTCAGCATGGGTTGGAGGCGCCATAATAGCCAAAGTTGTGTTCCCTCAAAATCAACATGTAACAAAAGCAGATTACGATGAAACTGGACCTTCTATTGTTCACCGCAAATGTTATTAAGGAACATCGAACTGTAGTTTGTTGTTAGTTTCGGCTTTTGATTATGAATTTTGTTCCAGTTATCAAGTGAAAGACTCCCTTTGTAACCCCCCTTAAGTTTGCTGAAGAAATACTGGATTTATTCCCTATTTCTTGTGCAAGTCTGTTTTAACATAGAGATGGCAATAGACCGAGCAGGCCATTAAGGGTCTAGCCCGGCTCAGCTCAGCTCTTGTCATAGGCTGAGCTCAGCCCATGGCCCGTCTCAAAAAATTGGATTCGGACCGGCCTGTGGTCCACGGGCCACATGGGCCAAGCCGGCCAAACCACGGACTAGTCCGCGGACCCATGTGAATTTCATTTTATTTTATTTTTTGTAAAGTTAAAAAAAAGAAAGAAATAAGTTAAGAGAAAATTTAAAATTCAAGTCCCCTCCTTTTTCCGGGCTTGGGGCCGGCGCGGACCAGCGTGAATTTCATTTTATTTTATGTTTTGTAAAGTTAAAAAAAAGAAAGAAATAAGTTAAGATAAAATTTAAAATTCAAACCCCCTCTATTTTCCGAGCTTGGGGCCGACTATTATTAGCGTAGGCGGAGTTAAAATTGTATACGAACCTGTTGTTACGTGTACAATTTTTTGTAAATTTAAATATCAACACTTAAAAGTTAAAATGAAAAAAAATAAAATTAATTCATACAAAATATACTTACATTTTATGTATTCAGCTCGTCCATATCTTCGGCCAATATCATGCTTATTTTATCTTGGATTCGAAGTTTTGCATCTTCTCAATCTTTCAAACACATTAAGGCCATGTTCGGTAGCTATTTTTTTTCCCCCCAAAAAAACCCATTTTTTTGCCTACAATTTTTGACTTTTCAACTTTTTTACACTACAAAAAAGTTTGAAAAGTCAATAAATTACCTCCAAAAAACCCATTTTTTTTAAAAATATATCGAACATGTCCTAAATTTTCTAATATGTTTGATATAAGTCTTGACCTCAAATCATTAATAATCTTATAATCTGTACTAAAAGCGGACTCTGATGCTACAGTTGATATCGGAGGTGTTAGTAGATCACGTGCTATAATACAAACAATTGGGTATTGACTCTCGTTTTGTCTCCACCACGTATATCGAAATTATTTATCTCATTTTCATATAACAAATTAAGCATGTCATGACCAAAATATCTAGCTAACTCTAACGATACGTCTCTAATATTAGTTTCTACATTTGTGGCACGAAGAAGAAGAAGAAGAAGAAGAACAACTAGTGTTTTGGGTTCCCTTAAAAATAAGAAAACTCCAATAATCTGGAATTGGAACATTATTTAAACCACTAAAATCATCATGAATTTGGTTTTCGACAGACTCGGCACTTCTTTGAAAATTGTATTGCTCCATGAAGAATTGTAAATAATAAAAATGTAGAAGTAGAAAATAGAAATGTAGAATGTAGAATGTATATAACTAAAATTGTAGGAATGTAAAAGATTAGAAATGTGGAAATTCAAAACTAAATTACACAATAAAAGAGCTTATATTAACAATATAATTTTTTCGGATTGTTGTATGAATGTAAGTTGAGAGATTTGTGAATTTGTGAAACATATGGAAAGTTTATGAGGGTATTTATAGGAAAAAAAAATATAGTTGTTGGAAAAAAAAAAAAATATAACCGTTGCATTGCAACGGTCATATTTATGTTATGACCGTTGCTTATTGCAATTTTTGGTCCCCAGCTTTAAGTTGGGACCAATTTGGTTACATTTGGACCATGGGCTAGGTCCGTGGACCGGCCCACGAGCCAAGCTCGGCCCGTGATCCATTTTTCGGCCCTTTTGCCATCTCCATTTTAACATGTATTATAGTAGGTTTTCTGTGCTGAAAACTATAATAATGAAGGTTCCAAAATTTTAACGAGTTCTGAATGATTCAAACACTACAAGAAAATTATAAACTACCAATGTAACTTAAATGTTACTAAGAAAAGAGATTTTGTCCGATCAAAAATTTTAAAATCCGATCAAAAAAAAAAAAAAAAAAAAAAAAAAAGAAAAGAGATTTTGAATGGATACATAATATGAAAACCTGTCGAAAATTAGGTGTTGCATCAAGGTGTCAATAAATGTGTTGGCATCTTTCCATTTGTTAATAAATGGTGTCAAAAATATACTGATATCTTTTTTCATCTGTCAATAATTTTGGGACCAATAGCTTCCGTTCTATTCAAAATCCATCTTTGGATAAGATATGGACATTGTTTTTCTAATTCATCAGTAACTTATTCTTTGAAGCAAAACAAAATTCTGGTAATTTATCGTGTTTAAACTTGCTAAACCAATAATCAAAAGTTTTTCCCTATAGTTGCCTAACTATCAATCGTATTGTGGCACAAGTTACCTAAGGCTTTGCACGCCTATCAATTTCATTAGAGCATGCATCCATGGAGATGTCAAAAAGGGTAGGAAGAGAGTCTGCAAATAAATGATCAGTAATTCGACTTTTAAACAGCAATCCAACTGCAAGTTGTTCTATAAACTGTAAACTCCATACTAACCGAACATCATTTTCTAAAATTCACCAGAAAACAACAGAGGGCAGAGACAACACAGAATTGACAATCGTATACGAATATCATGATGATTATTGTTGACCTCCAAAAATGGCTGCCAACAGGATCCCCACGCTACCTCTGCCTACGTGGATTTTCTTCCCTATCAAGACTGCCACGTGGTTTGTTCAACCACGTAGATATGCCTTGGTCCGAACGGGAGAAGAATAAAAGGTCAAGGACCCTATAAGACAAAGGTGACAGCCTGAGGGCCTCGGACTAACAGATTCCCAGGCGGTTAGGACACTTGAGAATAGTTGGAATAAAGGACTTGTTATGTATATACTCAGAGTAATATTTTCAACATCCTTGTCTTGTGAAGTGAGTTTGGTATTTATAGACAAATTTTATGGGAACGATCCCTCTTGATGTGCGACACGTGGCCCTATCTCGAGGGGTTCTCAAGTCACATCCTTGGTGTCACGTCGTTAGCATTAATGGGAAAGTCACTTTCACCGCAAACTAAGGGCTATATGACTATGACAAGCCGCCTTGGCGGTGTCCCATCACTCTTGTCAAGGTTGAGTTCTGGGGAGGCTTCACGGGGCACGCAACTGTGGTCGCCAATTAGGTGTTTCGACCAATGAGCCTCGGTGACTGCCTCATTGGTGTAGACCGCCTCGGAGAAGGGTCAAGGTCGGCCTGCACCGCTCAAGAAAGGTTGGGGTCGGCCCAAAAGCGCCGCGTGGCGCCACGGGCTGCCGGTAGGATGGCTAATGCTGCGTGGCGCGCCACGGGCGTCGAGTAGGATTGGTGCGTAACAATTATCAAGTACAACATTTCAGTTCAGTATCTATCTTGAAAAAATTGAGAGAACTAGTTCCATGTCCTAGCTCAGTGACGACCTCATGGAGCGAGTGTCTGACTCCTTTTCCATTCTTTCTTATGGAAAAATTTAGCCCTCAGAGGAAGAAACAGTGAGGAGAAAGCGAGGAAATGTAGAATCCTCCAAGTCATGTTAATCTGTATAACAGGTTATACATCTTTGGAACCAACACTGAACTTGGCTATAAAAAAAGCCAATGGTATCAAGTGAAGAAGAAGGATCAAATCTTTGAACAAGATCCTCCTCACCATGTTTGAACCATTCCCTGAAAATTTAATCATGAAAATCACTTACCAGCATATCTATACTAATTTAAAAGGGGCTTAAAGGAGGAAACATTTTTAGACAAATATATCCTCATTAATATTTTATATTTTCTAAATTGTTTTTGAGTTAATGTTATAATTGAACTGTTAATTTAGCATTTATAACCACATATAGTCTTTAAAAGTTGAGAATGCTAAATCTCCATTTATTATATTTAATTACTGGATTTTGAAAATATTTTTTTTGAATTGTAAAATGGATTTACAAGATTAATAGTAATGGGTAAATTTAACAAATGCTCACTGAACTTTGAACTTGTTAATACTTACTCACTGAACTTTAAAGTATTACTGACAACTCACTGAACTTTTAATTTTGTTTACCATCCATCATTCTTTAATAATCCGTTAGAATAAGTTCGCGAAAAATGCCTATGTGGATAACGGATAACACGTGGCACCAATCAAGCTGTGTTATTTGTCCAACTCAGCACAGAGGTAAAAAAACGTGTGCCACGTCAGCAAATTCCAAAAGTTGAGTTGGATCATTGTTGGAGGAATTCTGCTATGGATGACCAATTTTCATCACCTTCAACTAACACAGGGACCGGAGCTGCAATTTTCCAAAACCCTAGCCAATTTGCAGATTCGCATCAATTTCCACTGAAGAGTTTCTAGATAAGGAGGAAGAGAATGCAGTCAATGCATTTCGTCAAGTTTTACTTGACAAAGACCTGCTTCAGGCTAGCCATGATGATTACCATACTATGTTGAGGTAAATTAATCTGCATTTCTGAAAGAGAATTTCTTTGCCTTCCAAAAAATTTCGAAAATCCACCTCTCTCAATTTCAGGGAAAAAAGAAAAAAGTTATTGATTTGCATTTGCTATTGCATTATGATGAAAGAGAATTTCTTTGCCTTTCTTGTTTGCTATTTCATGTTGTGATGTTGGATCTATAATCTCATTACGCTCTCACAAGGGATTAATCTAGTTATAACTTACATTTTCAATGTTGTTTGTTCTCTGGTTTTGCATTTAAAATTCTAACTTGCTTTAGTAGAATCTATTTTAACTAATTTCCTTGAGCTTCTTCCAGAGATTGGGACCAAAATCCATATGAAATCCCGAATAAAGCATTCATGTTTTCTTTGTGAAACTAAATGAAATTACTCTTAGATTTGTCTCTTGGGTGCAGTTGGTGCTCCTTTTTTTTGTCAATGGGTAGTTCTGTCTGGTTGCTGATAAGTGCGTTTTATGCACTTATTTTGGCATTTGAATTAATCTTTTATGTCGTCATATAGTTGATTTTCTACTTATCTAGTATATTATTGTTCTATTTCAGTTTTGGACGCGTTTGTGAACAATTGGAGAAGAATGGACGAAAAGAGCAATAATTTGGCGAAATCGACGAGTAAGTTGAGTTTTTGAAGTGAATTTCAAGAGCCAAACATTTGAGGATGAGGAAGAAGGGAAAATCAATAAGTTTAAGGTGTTTTGGAGTGACAACGAAGAGTTTAATCAATGGATCAAACACCGGAAAGCCAAAGATCCGAATTGGGAAACTACCTACCGAAGCATGTGGAGAAATTAGAGTACAACTTTTGATATTAAAATCTCCACAAGGCAAATGATATACCATTGGAAAGATAATGGAATTAAAAGTCCAACACTTTTACGGATCTCAATTTGGAGTTTCCTACAAGAAGTTATGGCCGTTTGAAAATCAGTTTGAGAAAAAATAAGTCGGGAGATCGCCCAGCTTATATTTAGCGAGCGCTTGATACAATTTTTCGCCAACAGAGAGCAAAAAACGTGCACAGGCGATCGCGCTGGGAATGGCCTGGGCGATCTCCCGAGCCAAATTTCTCGATTTTGTATTTTTTTATTTTCTTTCCTTTTTAGTTCTAATTTCTTTTCCTAACTCTTGGCCCACGAAATTTGTAATCTTTTGGGATATTTTGGGGCACAACTAGGGTAGTATAAATATGAGTTATATTCTCATATCAAGGGTTGGATTTTTTGGGAGAAAATCAAGAGAAGACATCAAGAGAACAAGAGATGAAGACCTCCTCGACTATCAAGACTTCTTCGAAGATTTCTTCTCCTTCAATCCATGCCGGGTTTTACCAATTATTGTTTTTCTAGTTTAATTATCTTCTTCTAATTTTCTTTAGCCAAGGTAGAGCGATGAAACCTTGTTTTGATTAAGTGATTATTTAAGTATTCGGTTAATTCCTTCTTAAGAGCTTTAACGTTCATGGCTTGTTCTTAATTAGATTAATTAAATATAATTTCTTTCATCTTAAATATCATGTATTTTTGATAGTTAGATATTGGTTTAATTAATCCATGCTTGGTGATTAAATATGTTCTATTAATTGCTTTTGATTTTTCGTTATCTTTTATTGAATTGGGATACATAGAATGCTTAGAGATTCTTTGATTCTTTTTTTCTTTCAATTGATCTTGATCTGAAAAACGCTTGAGTAATTTATGTTTGAAGCATAAGGGGAGCCTAAATTAGATCTTCTTCTTACGAACTTAATTGATAAATCTTCGGGGACTGACAATAGATTGATTTCGTATTGTCGTGTGTGTTTTGGGAATTAATGAATGATTAGATGATTCTTTGAGTTAGACAATGGTGGATTAGAAACCTTGGTATTTTCTTGAACTTGAATTATCAATTCATCTTTTTATCATATTTCTTTAGTCTTTTAGTTAAACAATTTCAACAACAAAACTCTTCAATTCAACTAGCCTAGAATAACAGTTAATTTGGATTAAATTACACCTTCCTCATAGCAGTCTCTGTGGGATCGACCTCGTTTTTACTTATCTATATTCCAATAGATTCGTACACTTGCGAGTTAATTAAAATTTGACATCAAGTTTTTGGCGCCGTTCGGGCAGTCATTGCGTCTAAAGGTTAATTTAATCTTAGTTAATTTTATTCTTGACTAGTTATAATTTAGGATTTTATTTAATTTATTTTATTTTCGTTTTTATTTTTTAATTTTTTTTTTAAAAAAAATATTCAAAAATCAAAAATCTTCATTGTGCATGCTTGGTCGTAGATCTCTAGAACTTAAGCTAGAACATCTAGATAGTGAAATTGAAAGGACTTTTCACCAACAAAAGCGAGCCACTAATCTAGATAAAATTGAAGAAACCCAAGCAATAGTAGCTATGGGGATGAAATTGAGGAGAGACCTTTCAGGGGACTATTTTAGTCCATTAGCTAATTTGAGCACCTCATGCATACAATACCCTCAGGTCATAGCTAGGAATTTTGAGCTTAAACCGAGTGTGCTTAACTGTCTCCCATCTTTCTATGGTTTAGATAGTGAAGAACCTTATAATCATTTGGTCGATTTCTATCTTGTATGTGAAACATTTAAATATGAGAATGTGTCTCTTGATAATGTTAAACTTCGTCTATTTCCCTTTTCTCTGAAAGATAGATCTAGATCTTGGTTTAATACATTGCCTGCAAATAGTATTACTTCTTGGGAACAAATGGTTGCTAAATTTTTGAATAAATACTTTCACATTCACAAAACTAATGCTATTCGCAGGAAAATTTGAGTTTGTGCAAAGAGGCGATGAACTATCCTATGAAACTTGGGAGAGATTCAACGGGCTTCTCATGAAATGTCCACATCATGGCTATGAAAATGGCATTTATGCCAATACTTTTGGAGGGCTTGCTACCACATATTCAAGAATGGTTGATGGCCACAAGCGGTGGAGAGCTTATGTCTAAGAATGCTACGAGATCTGGACCTTCTTTCAAGAAGCAAGCGATAATTCACAGCAAGAGCCGATCCTCTAGAGGCGAACCAAAGAAAAGGGTATCTATGAAATTTCGCAAAGATGAACCTAGCTCGAAATCAAGGAAGTCAAATACATGATAGAAGACATCTCGCAAATTAACCTCATTGTGACCAAGAGTCCTCTGAGAACCGTAAGCGGTCTTGAGCAAGCTAATGCCCTCAACATGATGAGGAAGCCTCCTTACAATCCTTACTCCAACAACTATAACCTGGGTTGGAGGGACCACCCCAATTTTTCTTGGTCACGGGGTAGTCAGCAGGATAACACAAACAGTCAAGCCCTCAAAGAAAGCCTAGGCAGTTCAACCAAAACTTTTCACAGCCTAAACCATGGGAGGAGGCAATTCAAAACTTGACAAAAGCTACACAAGCTGCTTTGGAGCATCAGAATCACACCATCACTGAGTTCAAGAAGGAGGTGCGCACTAGCCAGAACTCACAGGCACAATCTATCTCCAATATGGAGAACATGATGGGGCAACCGGCTTCATCAAGACAACAACGGTGGCAACAACCATTGAAAAGGTAAATTCCTAGTCGACCATTTCCTAATCCTAAAGGGTGCACAATATTGGGGATGATTCAAGCAACCAACATGAAGAGGCTAAGGCCATCATGACTTTGAGACGGGCATGAGCGGTTGACAACAAAGTGGATCTTTCAAAGCACAACACACCTCAACTAATTTCTCCAGGTAATACCTCAACTGATGATTCAGTCCAAGAAGCTCACAAAGAAGACAATGAGCCATCCTACATCCCAAAAGCCCCATTTCCTCAGAGGCTGACAAAGGTAAAGCAAGGTAATTCTATCAATGACATGATGGACATCTTCAAGCAGGTAAGCATAAATATCCCCTTACTTGATGCTATTAAGCAAGTTCCTGCCTATGCTAAATTTTTGAAGGACCTATGTACTAAAAAGAGACAATTACATGTACGTAAAAAGGCATTTTTAACTGAACAGGTTAGCTCAATAATTCAAAGCAATACCCCTCCTAAATTTAAAGATCCAGGTTGTCCTACTATCTCTTGCATCATAGGAAACCATAAAATTGAGAAGGCATTGTTAGATTTAGGAGCTAGTGTCAATCTTCTTCCTTACTCTGTGTACATGCAACTTGGACTAGGCGAGTTAAAACCAACATCTGTTATTTTACAACTTGCTGATAGATTTGTGAAAGTTCCTCGTGGCATTGTTGAGGATGTTTTGATCTGAGTTGATAAATTTTATTTTCCTGTTGATTTTATTGTACTTGATACTCAACCGGTTCGAGACTCCACCAAGCATATTCACGTGATTTTGGTTGTCCTTTTCTAGCAACATCTAATGTTGTAATTAATTGCGGGAATGGGGTCATGCGGTACGTCCTTTGGCAACATGACAATTGAATTGAATGTCTTCAATGTCAACAAGCAACCACATGACAACGAGGATGTTGCTGATGTTGATATGATAGAAGCATTGGTTGATGACTCTTGTATTTCAACTAATTTTGATGATGCTTTAATGATGTGTCTAACTCATTTTGGTACAGATTTTGATGTTGATAGTGCTATAGATGAGGTAAATGCTTTGCTTGAGTCAACACCTGTCATGGATACAAGTAAGTGGAGACAGAAGATTGAGCCACTCCCAATAAGTGAGAAGAAGAACATCCCATCAGTTCAACAACCGCCGAAATTAGATCTCAAAGCATTGCCTGACACTTTGCAGTATGCATTCTTAGGAGAGGCAGAAACTTTACCTGTAATTATCTCTTCTGCCCTTGATGATGCACAAAAGGTAAGTTGTTAGGTGTTTTAACTGAACATAAAGAGGCGTTAGGATGGACCATTGCGGATATAATAGGAAAAAATCCTGCAGATTGCATGCATTATATTCATCTTGAGGAAAATTCTAGGTCAACTAGAGAGATGCAACGTAGGTTAAATCCTAACATGAAAGATGTTGTGAGAACTGAAGTCCTTAAGTTGTTAGATGCTGGAATTATCTATCCTATTTCTGATAGCAAATGGGTAAGTCTTGTGCATGTTGTCCCAAAAAAATCAGTTACTAATGCAAACAATGAATTGGTTCCAACTAGAGTAACTACAGGATGGCGTGTGTGCATTGACTATAGGAAATTGAACTTAGTCACTAGAAAAGATCACTTCCCTTTTCCATTCATTGATCAAATGCTTGATAGACTAGCAGGGCATGATTATTATTGTTTCTTAGATGGTTATTCGGGTTACAATCAAATTCCCATAGATCCAGAAGATCAAGAGAAAACTACTTTCACTTGTCCTTTTGGAACCTTTGCATATAGACGAATGCCGTTTGGTTTGTGTAATGCACTTGCTACCTTTCAAAGATGCATGCTTAGTATATTTTCTGACATGGTTGAGAGGTTTCTTGAGGTGTTTATGGATGATTTTTACGTGTATGGTGACTTGTTTGATGATTGTTTGCGCCATCTAACTTTAGTTTTGCGAGAGATGTGAGGAAAAGAATTTAGTACTAAATTGGGAAAAATGTCACTTCATGGTGAAACAAGGTATTGTTCTTGGCCACATTATTTCTAGCAATGGTATTGAGGTTGACATAGCCAAGGTTGATCTTATCTCCATCTTCCACCTCAAAATCGGTGAAAGAAGTAAGATCTTTCCTTGGGCATCTTTGGTTTTATAGACGTTTCATTCAAGATTTTAGTAAAATCTCTAGACCCTTATGCAATTTACTTGTTAAGGATGTACCTTTTATCTTTAATGATTCGTGCTTAGAAGCTTTTGAACATCTTAAGAAAGTGTTGACCATCGCTTTTTGTTATTCGACCACACGATTGGACTTTGCCTTTTGAACTTATGTGTGATGCATCTGATTATGCTATAGGAGCAGTTTTAGGACAGAGATTAGATCGGTTGCCTTCTGTTATTTACTATGCTAGTAGAACTCTTAATGATGCACAATTAAATTATTCTACCACGAGAGAAAGAAATGCTAGCAGTTGTATTTGCTTTAGATAAATTTCGATCTTATCTTGTAGGGTGTAAAGTTATTATCTTTTCCGACCATGCTGCCCTCAAATATCTCCTCACTAAGAAAGATGTTAAACCTAGATTGATTAGGTGGGTCTTGCTTTTGCAAGAATTTGATATTGAATTTAGGGACAAAAAGGTTCGAAAATGTTGTGGTGCCACTTATCTCGAATTGTGCTTGACTACATGCGGGATAAACTACCGATAAATGAGTTGTTTCGGATGAACAACTCATGAATATTGATGTTGTGCCTTGTTTTCTCGATATTGTTAATTATCTTCTTCTGAGGCAAAATTCCGAACATTGGACTAAGCAGGATAGAACTAAGTTCCTAGTGAAGTGAGGAATTTCTTTTGGGACGATCCTTATTTGTTTAAATATTGTGCTGATCAAATTATAAGGAGATGTGTCCCAGAGAGTGAATTCATGATGTTCTCTCCTTTTGTCATGACCAAGCTTGTGGGGGCCACTTCAGTGTTAGAAAGACTACTGCTAAGATTTTACAATGTGGTTTTTATTGGCCTACTCTCTTTCGTGACACTCATGTTTTCTGTTCTACATGTGACAGGTGCCAACGCATGGAAAGCATTTCAAAAAGAAACATGATGCCGCTTAATCCTATTCTCGTAGTTGAAATCTTTGATGTCTGGGGGATTGATTTCATGGGACCTTTTCCTCCATCTTTTGGGTATCTTTACATATTAGTGGGTGTCGATTATGTTTCCAAGTGGGTCGAGGCAATTCCTTGTAGGACCAATGATCACAAAAGCGTAGTGGCATTTTGAAAAGCAATATTTTCTCTCGCTTTGGCACTCCACGAGCCATTATCGGTGATGGGGATCTCATTTTGCAATAAACATTTTCAAACCCTTCTAGCAAAATACTCCATCACACATAAGGTTGCCACCCATATCACCCACAAACTAGTGGTCGGTAGAGGTCTCAAATCGAGAAATAAAACATATTTTGAGAAAAGCAGTTCGACTCGATAGGAAAGATTGGTCTTACGACTCATTTGATGCATTATGGGCATATAGGACAGCTTTTAAAACACCCATTGGCATGTCCCTTATAGATTGGTGTATGGGAAAGCTTTGTCACATTCCGGTTGAGTTAGAGCATCGTGCTTATTGGGCCATTAAGAAATTCAATTTTGATATGCGAGGAAGGTGGTCAAAACAGAAATTGCGGTGGGCGAACTTGAAGAAATTGAAACGATGCTTATGAGAATGCTAAGATTTACAAGCACAAAATGAAGGTCTTTCATGACAAGCACATAGTCAGAAAATCATTTAGTCCGTGTCGAAAGTACTCTTATATAATTCTACTTTGCATTTATTTCCGTGTAAGCTACGTTCCCGATGGTCGTGCCCTTTCATTGTTCTCACTTTGTTTATCCCCACGGTCTTTGTTGAGGTTGAAAACCCAAAAAATGGTGATTTGTTTAAAGTTTATGGCCAACGTTTAAAACCATACTTGGAGTTTCACTCTCACGAGGGGGAGGAGGAAATTGATTTGGGTGATCCTGCCCTTCTTTCTTGAAAATCGTTTTTTTTTTAAAAAAAAAAAATTTGCTTTCGTTGTTTTTGTTTGTTGTTTTCTCTATTTTTTTTAGGACGGCTTTTGTACATCTGCTCCTGCGGCGTCCACGGTGTTCCACATCTTTCAGCCTGCCAGATGCTTCTTCTCCACATCTATCCCTGGGGAGTAACTAATCTTTTCCCTCCTACTCTGTGCTTTATGTTATTCTTACATTGGGGACAATGTACGGTTTTTATTTGGGGGTGGGTTATAAAATATCATGTTACTTAAGACCTTCTGATTTGCTTATCATTCTGGTCTGTGTAACTGAAATGGTTTTGATAAAAAAAATATTTGTCTGGTTGCTGTTGAATATCCTACCGCCAATGATGATATCTGTTCAAACTTGAGTACATTTTTAGTCGACTATTAGACAACACTTGCACTTGTTCTTTTATATGAATTCTTATCCATGTTAGACCTGATTATGGAAGCACATAGCCACTTTGACTTATCGTTTATTGGAGACATGATTTGAGTGTTTGCGTTGATATTATTGACTGAGTATTATGATGAAACATTCCGTTCCTACATTCTTAGAGCTAGTGACTAAACTGTTTTGAGAACAGTTTGGGGGTGTTAAGGTTACTACTTTTGTTCTAAGACTTTTGATGGTTTGGATTTTCTGGGTCTCATCTTTGGTTGAATGGGTTATAGTCGAGGAATCTTCACTGAGCACTACTCGCGGCTGATAAAATTAAATGAAAGATCCGACTCGAGCAATTAAGCTGTTAGGGTATCTTAAAACTTGGTGCCCTATGGTCATCTCGACTTGGGAGTCATCGCCCAAAGCTCGCTACATGAGTCCCTGTATCTAAAACAAGAAAAAGAAAAGAGAGCGACATTTATAAATTTACATCTTCACTCCTCTATTAGCTGTGAGACTCGAGCAATTAAGTCTCGCTAGGGTATTTTCAAACTGGTGCCCTATGGTCATCGACTTGGGAGTCATCGACCTAAAGCTCGCTTCTGAGGGTCACACTGAAAGCTAGTGAAAGAGATGTATTGCACAGATGATGCAGAGGCTGTTAACATGAGTTGAATAAATAAAAAGAGTAGAAGTGCTCGAGAAAGGATTGCTAGATTAGAACCTTGGAGGACCGAAGATGAGAATTTAGAAATCTCTCACCATCCTAATTCTCGTAATACAAGTGCAAAGTTTTACCACTTTTGTTGAAAAGAAAGAGCATTGTAATGATCAATAGAAACCAATTTCGCTAGAACACTCGGGACTTGAGAGAAAAGCTTTAGAAGTGTGATAACTTACGAGAGGTGTAAGGAATAAATGACTACAAAGGATTCGGGATTGCTAAAATATCAACAACACAATATTGGTCATGGTCTAATACATGCATAAGTTCAATGTTTGGCTATTCACACACTCACACAAGGTCGAGCATCGATAAGTGAAAATTTTGTGTTGTTGTTTGATATCCTTCTAAAAGTGTTGCTTTATTTTCGAACTTGAGGCATATGGTAAGGAATTTAACATTGATGATTTTCGTGGAATCAATTAGCTTAGTTGAAATCTATTTTAGTTTTGTTTTTGTTCGAGGACGAACAAAGGTTTAGTTGGGGTTGTTTGATAAGTGCGTTTTATGCACTTATTTTGGCATTTGAATTAATCTTTTATGTCGTCATATAGTTTATTTTCTACTTATCTAGTATATTATTGTTCTATTTCAGTTTTGGACGCGTTTGTGAACAATTGAGAAGAATGGACGAAAAGAGCAATAATTTGGCGAAATCGACGAGTAAGTTGAGTTTTGAAGTGAATTTCAAGAGCCAAACATTTGAGGATGAGGAAGAAGGAAAATAAATAAGTTTAAGGTGTTTTGGAGTGACAACGAAGAGTTTAATCAATGGATCAAACACCGGAAAGCCAAAGATCCGAATTGGGAAACTACCTACCAAGCATGTGGAGAAATTAGAGTACAACTTTTGATATTAAAATCTCCACAAGGCAAATGATATACCATTGGAAAGATAATGGAATTACAAGTCCAACACTTTTTACGGATCTCAATTTAGAGTTTCTACAAGAAGTTATGGCCATTTGAAAATCAGCCGCCAGAAAAAATAAGCTGGGCGATCGCCTTGAGCTTATATTTGGGCGAGCGCCCAGTACAATTTTTTTTCGCCAAGAGAGAGCAAAAACGTGCGTGGCATCAAGGATCTCCCGAGCCAATTTCCCGTGCCAATTTCGTCTCGATTTTGTATTTTTTTTTATTTTCTTTCCTTTTTAGTTCTAATTTCTTTTCCTAACTCTTGACCCACGAAATTTGTAATCTTTTGGGATATTTTGGGGCACAACTAGGGTAGTATAAATATGAGTTATATTCTCATATCAAGGGTTGGATTTTTTGGGAGAAAATCAAGAGAAGACATCAAGAGAACAAGAGATGAAGACCTCCTCGACTATCAAGACTTCTTCGAAGATTTCTTCTCCTTCAATCCATGCCGGGTTTTACCAATTATTGTTTTTCTAGTTTAATTATGTTCTTCTAATTTTCTTTAGCCAAGGTAGACGATGAAACCTTGTTTTGATTAAGTGATTATTTAAGTATTCGGTTAATTCCTTCTTAAGAGCTTTAACGTTCATGGCTTGTTCTTAATTAGATTAATTAAATATAATTTCTTTCATCTTAAATATCATGTATTTTTGATAGTTAGATATTGGCTTAATTAATCCATGCTTGGTGATTAAATATGTTCTATTAATTGCTTTTGATTTTTTCGTTATCTTTTATTCGAATTGGGATACATAGAATGCTTAGAGATTCTTTGATTCTTTGTTTTCTTTCAATTGATCTTGATACTGAAAAACGCTTGAGTAATTTATGTTTGAAGCATAAGGGGAGCCTAAATTAGATCTTCTTCTTTCGAACTTAATTGATAAATCTTCGGGGACTGCAATAGATTGATTTCGTATTGTCGTGTGTGTTTTGGGAATTAATGAATGATTAGATGATTCTTTGAGTTAGACAATGGTGGATTCCGAAACCTTGGTATTTTACTGAACTTGAATTATCAATTCATCTTTTATCATATTTCTTTAGTCTTTTAGTTAAACAATTTCAACAACAAAACTCTTCAATTCAACTAGCCTAGAATAACAGTTAATTTGGATTAAATTACACCTTCCTCATAGCAGTCTCTGTGGGATCGACCTCGTTTTTACTTATCTATATTCCAATAGATTCGTACACTTGCGAGTTAATTAAAATTTGACATCAGTCGCTCTCCATCTCCGGCGAAGGCAGCCAGCGAAGTTACGGGCTAGGGTTTTGGAAAATTGCAGCTCCGGTCCCTGTGTTAGTTGAAGGTGATGAAGATTGGTCATCTATAGTAGAATTCCTCCAACAATGATCCAACTCAACTTTTGTAATTTGCTGACGTGGCACACATTTTTTACCTCCATGCTGAGTTGGCCAAATAACACAGTTGATTGGTGCCACGTGTTATCCGTTATCCACGTAGGCATTTTCCGTGAACTTATTCTAACGGATTATTAAAGAATGATGGATGATAAACAAAATTAAAAGTTCAGTGAGTTGTCAGTGACACTTTAAAGTTCAGTGAGTAAGTATTAACAAGTTCAAAGTTCAGTGAACATTTGTTAAATTTACTCTAATAGTAATTGACATTCCACCAACAATTTATTTAGCTTATTTAAGGTCTAATTTGAAGTTTAAGGTTGTTTTATTTGAAGGTAATTATATAGTTTGTAATGTCCATAAAGACTTCATTTGAAGATTCGTATTTGTGATTGTGGTTTTTGTTAGTTAATGTGAATAATCCTCTCTCAATGCTCTTCTTTTTTCAAAATAATAATAATTTGTGTTGTACTATAAAGGTTACGGTGTATTTTTTAATTATTGTGCATGCTCATGCATATTTGTATATTGTTTACATATCTAATTGACTTGCGGCTTCAGATTTTCTAGACGAAAAAAACTTTGTGGGCTAACTTCAATAATTGCTTCAATCCACTATTGATGCGTATTTTATTTTTATTATTCTTTTTTATGCTTTTGAATTGAATTATTATCTATTTTGCTTAAACTAATTTTTCTTAACTATTTATGCTCCAACGTGAATAAGACACTTAAATCGCTAGAATATTTAGTTTTGGTAATATTACTTTATTTCTCCATTACAATTTGGATAAGTTCATGTGAAGACATATGGGCACTGAATTGTGCAAATGAGAATGTTTAATTTTGCTATTTTTTAATGTAAATGTTATTTTGTTTTCTTTTATATACTGATTGATAAATCCCAAATTACATGTGATATTTTGGGTTAAAACCTCTTCATAGTTGGAGAGCTATAATAAATTACAAAGATTTGTTATAAGTCATTTGCCATATCATAAAGCAAGAAAATTCAATGGGTTTGAGTGCTCGATATATTTAAGAACTTATGTACACTATTTTTTATTCTTTTTGTTTGTGTTCTTTAATTGACATTATTTGACTATATTACATACCCTAAAAAATAGATGTTTAATACTGGCCACACAATTGTAGAAAGTACTTTGTTTGAATACAACAACAAATATTATATTTCACCGTATTTTCTAATGTCAGATTTTTGTATTTTAATGAAGTATTAAATTAAGTTATAATTATTTAATTATTTGAATAAACATATATCTCACAATACCATTATTAAATCACGTGCGTTGCACGTTTTACATACTAGTTAAGCAAAGTGACTGGAGAATTGCAACACTAGTACTTTACTTGCAATAAATATTGTGTTTGCTTTGTATTTTTATGATTTCTCATTGCATATTATTGCTCTTGAAATTAGGGATTGAGACTTAATCTATAACTCCTTTCTTATTAGTTAGCCTTCGGGTGATTTGGAAGCCCCGCGATGTTCATCCATGTGATACTTTCTTTTTCTAAAAGATATCCTACTTTGGCCGAAAACCCGACTACAACACATTGGCATTGGAAAATAAAAATCAGTGTGTAGTCTCGCATAACAACAATCTTGAGTACTGTAGTTACTCTTCTAGTTTATGATGCACCGATACGGATACACGTGTCCAACACGACACTTATTGGATACGTTGACACGTGATTTTCAAAAAAGTACCGACACCGACACGTGACTAAATTTTTCTATTTTTTTTTAATTTATAGTGTAAATAAAATAAAAATTTGTGTACTAATTGTGTAAAAACCAAATACTCAAATATAAGACATTAATTTCATACATGTTTTGTCATTAAATGAGAGGAAGATCACGTGTTGAAATGAATATGATCACATGAAGCTTCTTGTGTAAGATTATTTATTGAGGATAAATAGTATTTTTACATTAAAAATAAAAATGATTGACCAATTTTAATATTAACAAACAAATAATTAGTCCATTTTAAATATAGACCAGTCCATAAGGATTGACCTTTTTTTTCTTAACCCTAAACAACTACCCAGCAATCCATAAATCTTATCCCCTAATTATGAAAGACACCGAGACTTTATCTTCCTCGTTTCATCTTTCCATGAATAGTTATCAATTACAACATACAATGTACATTATCTTATATAGTATCTTCTACCGTTGTCAAATTGCAGCATACAAATATACAGTATATTATATGATACCACATGCACATTGTGTTATAACCCCACACCTCATTGCATGTTGAGAAAGTTGGAATAGTTGAAGAATCTTATGAAGATGTAGATCAAATAGAAACAGAAGAGAGTAAAAAGAAAGAGAGTGAGGATGATAAAAAAAGAAGAGCATGATTCAAGAGAAGACAGTGAAAAGGAAGAGAGCGGGGATGATAAAAAACAAGTGAGGATGAAGATGAGGATGATGAAGACCGTTTTGAAAACATTGAAGAGGAAGAAGAGAGTTGGCCACGCTTGTCCCTAAGTCAACTGGCAGAAGTTTCTATCAAAGATTCAGCATCGAAGAAAGCCAAAGACAGTTCAAGACTCCGTGATGAATTACGAGCCTTAAAGAAAAATGAGCGTAGCTTGCAAGCTACGTTGGATAAAAGGATTTCACAAATTGAGAGGTATTGTTACCTATGATACTGTTATTAAGATATTATTTTCTATGCTACTGTTTTATTAATTTACTTTATCTATGATACTGTTTTATGAAGATACTATTTTGTATAAAGATATTGCCTTATTAAGATATTATTTTATTTATATACTGTGCTATGATTTTCTGTTAAAGCATACCATTTCTACCCACCTAAGTATGTGTTTTATAAATAATGTACTTCTGATAGTGTTATATTGACTTAACTTGTTTGCTGACTTAACCATAAGATATTGTTATATACGATATTATTTTATTATGATACTATTTTATTAAAATATAGATAATAATGTGATTCTGATAATTTTGATACTGATAATAATATGCTTTTGATGCTTCACAAAATGAAAGGAATATAGAAGAGATAAAGGAGATGAGCACAATGATAAGAGATTTAGAAGATAAACTTCAAAAGACAAGGGTTTCGCACACAACTGTTTTGGAAGAAAAACATAAGACTGTCGAAGAACTTAAAAAGCTACAAGAAAATCTGGAATCTCTTGCAAAGGAGAACACATCGCTAAAAAAAAGAGATTACCTCGCTTGTAAATGAATTGACTGAGTGGTACATGAAGTCACTCAAACGATGACTGAAGAAGAAGCTCAAAAATGAAGAAAATTATGGAGTCTCTTGCATAGATTATTGCTCCAGAGTCGACTAAGAAGGAAGCATCGAAGTAAACATCGATAGTAAAAAATATATGAAAAAAAGAGAGAGAGAGAAAGAAAGAAGGACGATAATTTCACCTACTCCACTCCAAAAAAAGGGGTCGCAAGGGCTATAAAAGGAGAATAGATGGGAAAATTTGAGGTGCTAGAAGGAGAAGATGATTCTATCATCAACTTTGAGAACTTTCATGATCTTCCAGTCAAGAAATGGAAACAAAACAACCAAAATCAATACAAAATAGTTGACAGCAAAACAGTTGAGTGCCAATGATAAGAAGAAGATTGTAAAGATCGAAAAAACCCAAAACACATCGTAAGTCTCTTTCATACACTAATTGTTAATGTTTTGATAGTGATATTATTAAAAAATTGTGATACTATTTCAATGTTTTATAATGTTTTACTTTTGATGTTGTGATACTATTTCATTGCTCGATACTGTTTTATATTACAGAGCAACAATTTATAAGCCGAAAGGAACACAATTGCTTTGTGACATGCTCGATACTATTTTATATTGTAGAGTGACAATTTACAAGCCGAAAGGAACATGATTGCTTTGTAACATACCATTTGTTTGATATTCTAAGAGACGGTGCAATATCAAACAATGTGAATTTGTAAAAGGTAAAAATGTACTCCCAAATTTTAAACTTATACAAAACATAACCATGATATTGTATCTACGGGTAATTGACACACATTAAAAGTCCCGAAGGCTTACAATACAAGATTTGTAGTTTTTTATTCTTTGTACTAGGTGAGTTGTATAATTTCAACACAAACCTTTGCTATTACAAACTTAGTTATAAAAGAAATAGTATCTTCTATTGTTATTATACTTGAATTATACAGTTATACATCAGTAATGCCAAAATTTCAATTCCAAGGACACAACGTATCGATGCAGTGTTAGAACATCTCCATAACACTGGACAGTCTTGACTTTTGTTGTTCTCAATGAACTCAAATGGAGGGAGAGAATCTGACGTAGTTCCAAATTATTAGACGTTGCTGGCATTTTAGTTAGAGGCAAGTCAATAGACACATTTCAACAGCAACTTGCCAAGAGACGGGACCTGAAACAAATATATTGAGGATGCTAGGATACTGGTAAGATAATGAGTTGTTACAATACCATATATTGTTTTAGCACAAGTTTTAAAATGCAAATCTAAGATGCTACAATGTAGGGTGTTTTTTTCAAATACATGTAGAAAGAATTTGTCGAGAGCAAACAAAATGAGCTGTTTATGAAATCTCCCTACAAATATTGTTGATTACTATAAAGAAGAATTCAATCATTCATTGATCTCCTGCGATAAATGTTTGCAACAACACATTGAGACGTAAGAAGTAACTACACTTCAAAATCCCTATTTGTATTATCTTGTTTTAAATTACTAAACACACCGACATTTACTATATATATCTGAAGTTTATATTACAGTGTTGATTGTGGAACAAATGCGTGTCATGTGACGGAGATACTAGCAAAAAATAAAGAGTTAGAAGAAACCATGACAATGAAAAAAGTAAGACAATATAAAGCAGATATGGTTTCAATCTTCATTAGGGATTTCGTTGTAGATGAATGAATACATTTTGGATAGATGCCATTTCTAGACGAATACATTTCTAGTTGCGAATTTGAGTTTGATACTGTATAGTGTATTTGCAATTTTGTTGAATACATTTTAGTTGCATATTTGTAGTTGCAATTTTGAATGACAATTAAAATGTTACAGTTGAATTGTACAATGTTGAACATAACAGTATCTTAATGAAAAATAGTACCTTAAATGTAACAATAACTTTAAAACATCAAGGATTAGAATCATTTGTGATACTGTATCGCAAGATATTGTTCTTAATAAGATAGTATTCTGTGATACTATTTTTCTTTAAAAAGTTGATGTATGTGAAATAAATGTTTCTTTTATTAATTTGACCAAACAATGATTACAACACAATTATGTTCCTATGTATCAAAAAAAAAAATATCTCTCCATTAAAAAAATTAAAAACAGTAACACTAATTTCCTTCATGGAATAGGCTCTTAGTTGAATAATTCCTTACATGTCTTCTTATTGATATTGCACAACTTTCCACACCTTCCACATCGTATCATTCGCACTTTTTCACTCCTTGATCTAATTCGCCTCTTTTTAGATCTTCCAGGTGGTCTCTTTTTAGGTGGAGACAAAATGTCAAACTCAGCAGAATTTTCAAATTCCAACCTCATTGAGGTGAGGATATGATGTATAGTTTATTCATAGAACTTGCGGAAGGCTACAACATGAAAATAAGTCAACAAATTCATCAATAAACCTTACAGACCTATGAATTGCTGTGACTGCATACTTGCATGGAAACCCATTCAACTACTAATGGGAACAAGAACAAATTCTTTTACAAATATCCAAACAAATCGGTGGATCTAAAAAGTCTTTAAAAATGGTTTTAGATTACCTCTTGATATTCCATGATCGACATTCAGCTGCATATCTCTACAACTTCAATATCATATTCGGGTAGACAGCTCCGTTCCACTCATCTGCATAATTCGAAACTCAAACAAATACAATAAATTATAATTGAACAATATCATAGGGCAAATAATAGTATCGCAAAGCAAAATGAGCAGTATCACAAGGCAATAAGAACATTATTGTTGTTGATTTTAATCCCATAAGTAGACAGATCGTTAACAAGTAATATAATGATGTGAAGAGTGTCGAACTCACGTATACTAGCTATCAATTAACCAATTAATATATACATCGAGTTTTAACAAGATAAGAACACATATTCATTTATAAATTCAATCCTAAAGTTATTCTACTCGTGTTTAATTAAATCTAAATTATCACGCAATCGAAAATAATTTTAAAAACAAATTCGAGTTTTACTAACACTAGGATTCGCGAATCCTCCTACACGTTCCTTAATCAATTATCCATTAATCACTTTAGCTTGATAATTACTCTAGATTGAAAATCGGTGATTCTATAATAATTAAAACCTCTCTCGATAGTCAATTAATTATATATCGATATATGAACCTAATTATCTCTAATTAAATTTTGAACATAAAAATATTTATTTAAATAACAAGAACATCCTAAGCGAATTTCATAAGGCATAATAGTAATTTCTATCTATTATCAGACCATATGTTATTCAATACCATGTGCTTATCTAGATTGAATCTCTCGACTTCAATATAGATCACAAAACATTCTAATGGTGATCAAGCATTAAAATGTTAAAAAAAAAAAGAATAAAGAATAATCAACCCAAAAGTAATTAATTACTAAAACAGAAAAACTTCTAATTAATTAATTAAAAACGTGAGGTTTCATTGTTCATCCTAGCAATAAGCAATTTAGCAGGATATGATTTCGTAAAATATTACAAGAGTAGAATTAATCATGTTCTGGAGAAAAAAGAAGAAAAAATGAATACAACCCATGATTTCGACCAAAGAATCTTCAATCCGTTCCTTGATCTTCGATTCTTCTGATGTATTTTTCTCCCCAAAATTCGTCTCTTGCGATTTCTCTATTCTCTACCTTTTATATCCTCGCCGAACTCTCCAAAACGTATTTTAAGTTGTTTTATCCTGGACTCAATAGAGTCCTGTTTCTATTAGGAAACAATTAAAAGCACTGCACAGAAAGCTATGCGATCGCGTGGTATTGTTAAATAAGATTCTGCAGATGAAATTCATCCCTTGCGATCACAACAATTCTTAACCATGCGGTCGCATGGTTACTTGAAATCCAGTTCCTGAATTGTTCTTTTTGGTATTTGCTTGACAAGCCCATCAATTCTCTTTATCTGTTCAATTGAGTCCATTTTTCTTCTGTTTGCTTTTTTTTATTTGGTCGACACTTGAATTTAGTTATTTTCTATAATGATAAAAAATAGTATGCCATTATACCAAAAATATTTAAGAGTACTTATAATTGTCCCTTTTTGTGGGCCCCGATCAATACAAATTGTACTTATCAAGTATCATATAGCAAATAAAAATAGAATAATAAAGTAAAAAGAACAGTATCATAACATTACCAGCATCAGTTCTTCTCATAACAAACATGTTCACCAGCTTTATCCTTAACATGTCAACCATATGCATTATGAACAAACTTGTACATCCAACTATCCATACGTTGAAAGACTCAGCTGCATTCTATGACACATCTCCATACCGACATCCAACACTATGAACGTTCAACCGATTTTCAGATGGTAACCCATCTAGAAACCTTTGAACAATACCTCTATCTTCCCGTTTCAATACTTTCCACTTCTGGTTAAATAATACAATTGTTGGAGCATGCGCACACTCCCGAAACAACCAGACCATACACTCCCTATAACTGTTTGAGAAGCTACCAATGTCAGCCAGCGTCTTTGACGGGCTTGGAAATGGTCCCAGAAATGGGCCCCAAGAGAGCCTCCTGAAAAGGGAGTAGCCTTAGAGTCTTCCTAGGAGTAGCCTTAGAGTCTTCTTAGGAATAGCCTGGAAAGAAGGAAAAAAAGGTAGTGACTAGGGATGAGTTCGAATTCCAGCCACATCCGCCTCATCAGACTCAGTATTAGGAGTCCCAATACTATAGGGACAACCAACAACAAGCTCAACACATCTCTCAGTATCCTCCAGAGGTAAACACTGGAATAGATGACCGAAAACTAACGAGATTGTTTGAAATAGACGATGACGACGAAAATCTCCCATTCTCGGTAGAGATTAGGAACGCATCCTTTACTCATGAGTTTTGTACCAAAGATCGCCCCCTACACAGGCAAGGGTGACCATTTGGACCATGTGAACACTTACAAGACAGAGATGAGCCTCCGAAGAGCCTCTCCAGCCTTGAAATTTAGAGCTTTCCACCTTACCCTGTCTGGAGAAGCAAAGAGGTGGTACAACAAGCTCGGAACTGGTGGCATCTCCAGCTGGCCAAAATTTAAGAAGACCTTCATCAACTATTTCTCATTGAAGATGCTAGGTTCTGTCCCAGTACAACACTTCTACGATATGAGATAAGGATCGGGTGAGCTTTTATAGAGCTACCTCAGTCGCTTTAATGAAGAGATGCTCTTCTGCGAAAGAGTGTTAGATGTCGAGGCCCGCTTTGACTTAAAAGGTGGGTTGAACATGAACCTCCCATTTTGGAAGGACGTTCACAACAAGAACCCAACAAC